>CM069145.1:5559225-5819225 GCA_035221665.1 Okamejei kenojei
ATGCTGGTGACCTTGCCGAGTCACCGTGAAGTGTAGATGGAGTTAATAGAAGGGAGGTTGGTTTGCGTGATGGTCTGGGCCACGTCCACAACTCTGCAATTTATCGTGGTTTTGGACGGAGCTGTTCCCAAATCCTGCTGTGATGCATCCCGATACATTGTTTTCTACAGCGCATCCGTAGAAGTTGGTGAGAGTTGTTGGGGACATACTGAACTTCCTGAGCCTTCTAAGGAAGTAGAGACGGTGGTGTGCTTTCTTGGCCATTGTTTCTATGTGGCTGGTCCAGGACAAGTTGCTGGTGATAGTATGTGCTGTGTGTACTGCTTCGCTACCTGAAGTTAATCACAATCTCCTTTGTCCTGCTGTCATTGAGGGAGGTTGTGGTCTTGGCACCCACCAGGTTACGAGGTTCTCAATTGCCTTACTGTACTCTGTCTTGGCGTTATTTGATATCCGGCTCGCTGTGGTTGTGCCATCTGCTAACTTATAAATGGAGTTGGTTTGGTATTTGGCTGCATGGTGAGGAGTGTATAAGCCGTATAAGGAGGCGGCTGAAAGCGCATCCTTGCGGGACAAATGTGTCGAGCATTTTCGTAGAGGATGATGCTGTGTGATTTACTAAGTTGCATCCACAACTCTGCAATTTCTGGTGGTGCAGGAGTAGGCCACTTGCCCTTCGACCAGCACCGCCATTCACTGATCAAGGCTGATCATCCACAATCAGTACCCCGTTCCTACCTCTTGGGCATAGCGGTTGCCAAACAGATCTGTGATGTATCTACAGAAGGGGCCAGGTAATTTATTACATCAAACCTGTGGTAGTGGGGTTATGGAGGCAGGTACAGGCTAAACGGGCGTCAGCCCATTAATAGTCAAAAGAGTTCAATTGTCAGATATCTCGACAATGGAACAAGCTTACCAGGCATGTAAATACAATAGCACACAGTTTGTATACAATAATTGAAAATACAAAAGTAAATAACCGTAATACTGTATAATAATGTACCATAATAATGCCATTAAAACAAAGTCCGTATTGGACTTTATCAAGGTACGGTTGTCACGACAAGTACATCAGAATATTGAGGCTTCAACATGATGGCATGTCGGTCACAGTGCTCAGCATCTGCGGCTCTGAGTCCGAGCCCTTCACTGTGGAAACAGGGGTCAAACAGGGGTGCATCATCGCACCCACCCTGTTTGTTGCCTTCATTGCTGCCATTCTTCACCTCATAGGTGAAGAGCTGTCACACTTGCCCAATCCTCTACAGAACTGACGGTGGGCTCCTCAACCTTAATACGTTGAAGGCCAAGAGCAAAGTCAGTAACACCGCCATCATGGAGCTTCAGTACGCGAACGACTGTGCCATTGCAGCACACTCTGTAGAAGACGTCCAGGGCATCCTGAATGCCTTTGCCAAGGCCTACAGAGCCATGGTCCTAGCCTTAAATATCAAGAAGACCCAGGTCCTACATTAACCACCACCCAACCAGCCGTCTACCCAGCCCACTATAAAAGTGGACCACACCACTCGTGAAAACGTTGACCACTTCCCTTTCCTTGGCAGCATTCTTTCCTCAAAAGCTGACATCGACTCTGAGGTCAACCATCGCCTGAGTTGTGCCAGTGGAGCCTACGCCAGACTAAGGAAAAGAGTCTTTGAAGACCGAGACCTAAAGGCTCAAACAAAACTGCTGGTCTACAGAGCCGTTGTCCTCCCCACCCTGTTGTATAGAACCGAGTCATGGACCACCATGGACCACCTACAGCAGGCACCTGAGAGCCCTGGAACAATACCATCAAAGATCCTTACCAAAGATTCTGAGGATCAGCTGGGAGGACAAACGCACCAACATCAGCGTTTTGGAGGAAGCCAACATGACCAGCATCACCACCGCAATAATGCAGCACCAACTTCGATGGACTGGCCATGTCATCCACATGTCCAACACACATCTCCCTAAACACATCTTGTACTCTCAATTGAAGGAAGGTCGGCGAACCCCGGCGGGCCAAATAAACCCTTCAAGGACAACATCAAGAACAGTCTGAAGATATTCCACATCACCGAGCAACTGGGAGCACATTGCACTGGACAGGTGCTCCTGGAGGAAGGAGTTGCAGGAAGGAGTTGCACGTCATGAAATGGAACCACGCCGTTTCGTAGAGACAAAGCGACAGCACCGGAAGGTGAGAGAGAGAGAGAGAAAAGGGGGCTCGACTGCCCATGTTGCACCAAGGTGTGTGGATCGCAGATCGGCCTCTACAGACATCTGCATACCCACAAGTAGATGACCCTATGGAAAGGACAGTCATACTCGTTTCGAGTGATCGCCGATGATGATGATGACAATCGAGCCGTTCACTGTGTACAGATACATGATAAGGGAATAAAGTTTATTGCAAGATAAAGCCAGTAAAGTCCAGTCACAGGTAGTCAGAAGGTCACCAATGAGGTAGATAGTAGTTCAGGACTGCTCTCTGGTTGTGTAAGAAGGAACTGCAGATGCTGGTTTAAACCGAAGATAAATTCAAAAAGCTGCAGTAACTCAGCGGGACAGGCAGCATCTCTGGAGAGAAGGAATGGATGACGTTTCAGGTCGAGACCCTTCTTCAGACTGGTTAGGGATAAGGGAAACAAAACATATAGACGGTGATGTAGAGAGATAAAGAACTATGAATGAAAGATATGCAAAAAAGTAACGATGATAAAAGAAACGGGTCATTACAACACTAAGCTGTTTGTAGGGTGAAAATGAGAAGCTAGTGCGACTTGGGTGGGGGAGGGACTGAGAGAGAGGGAATGCCGGCTACCTGAAGTGAGACAAATCAATATTTATACCACTGGTCGCTGCCCAAGCGAAATATGAGATACTGTTCCTCCAATTTGCATTTAGCCTCACTCTGACAATGGAGGAGACCGAGGACAGAAAGGTTTGTGTGGGAATGGGAAGGAGAATTAAAGTGTCCAGCAACCGGGAGATCAGGTTGGTTCACGAGGGCAGAGTGAAGGTGTTCTGTAACCCATTCCTTCTCTCCAGAGATGCTGTCTGTCCCGCTGAGTTACTCCAGCTTTTTGTGTCCATCTTTGGTTTAAACCAGCATCTGTAGTTCCTTCTTACACACATAATAACTTCCTATTTCTCCAGCTTGTCCATATCTCTTGAGACCTCTTCACATCGCGTGCGTGCGTGCGTGTGCGTGTGTGTGTCTTCGTGCTCCCAATCTCAGTTAGTTTACAATAATTAGCAAAGCCTTGCAATATGATGTTTTTGATCCATTTTGCCAATTTGTTGATCAATCTCCTTGTTGACTGCCCTGCTCAAATCCAAATACACCACTTCCACTGTGTTAAATAAGGAACTGCAGATGCTGGAGAATCGAGGGTACACAAAAGGCTGGAGAAACTCAGTGGGTGCAGCAGCATCTAAGGAGCGAAGGAGATAGGCGACGTTTCGGGTCGAGACCCTTCAGCCAGTCTGAAGAAGGGTCTCGACCCGAAACGTCGCCTATCTCCTTCGCTCCTTAGATGCTGCTGCACCCGCTGAGTTTCTCCAGCCTTTTGTGTACCCACACCACTTCCACTGATGGCTCATTATCTATTTTACTTGTTACACCCTCGAGGAACTCGAGATTCGGCAGCATCGTTCCTTTCATAAATGTATGTTGTCTGTGCTCGGTCCTGTAATTATTTCCTCCCAAGGTTTTTTGTTATTACATGCTTCATTATAGTTTCCAACATTTCCCTACCACTGGCTTTAGGCGAACAGGTCAATAGTTCTTTGTTTTCTCTCTCTATTCCTTAAATAGTGAGATAACATTTATTACCCTCCAATCCAAGGGCACATTTCCAGAATCTCTAGCATTTTAGAAGATGATAAACAGATCCACTTCTTTCAGAACTGTGAAATATAAGTGGTTTGTTCAATCAATCAGATTTTATTCATCACATACACAATAGAATGCAGTGAAATGAATTACCAACACCCAATGCACACCAAAATCTCCAGTACTTTGAATTTCTCATTCTCATTCTCATTTAATCCTTCATACTAGCATGTGGCAGATTTTGTATCTCTTCAATATCTTCTATACCTATAAAAATTGAATCTTTTTTTATCTTTCTTGCAACTCTATTCTCGTGTTCATTTTAGTTCTCGGAGAGTTCCTTCTGCAAGTAATCTCAGTTACCAGCCACGGGCCATCCCGATACTCAGTTTTAGTGCTACTAGCCTGTTAACACTAGGGCATGTTGACGAGCTCCTGAGAACTTTCTCCAAGTTCTGTCCATGAAGGAACTGCAGATGCTGGTTTACACCGGAGATAGACACAAAATGTTGGAGTAACTCAGTAACCCTGGAGAAAAAGAATGGGCAACGTTTCAGGTCGAGACCCTTCAGACTGAGTGTCTCCCTCTCCCATGCCAGTCAGTCTGAGGAAGGGTCTCGATCCAAAACAACTCACATTCCTTCTCTCCAGAGATGCTGCCTGTCCTGCTGAGTTACTGCATGGGAAGGAACTACAGAAGCTGGTTTTTATTTATTTATTTATGTATTTGTTTATTTAGTTCCGAACAAGTAAAGACATGAATAGTAATAAATAACCACAACAAAATCGAAATAGTCAAACAATTGGACATTCCAGGCAATATTTGTAAAGCAATGAAAAGTATAAAGCAAAATTTAAATGTCCAACACTTTTTCTTTACAAACTTGAAAAGGAGTGAGAAGAAGAATAACTTATTTAATCTCACCCCTTCTCCCTAAACCCGGCTTCCATATTTAATCATTAATTAATTAATAATAATAATTATCACCATTATTAATAACATTGCTTATAATAATAATAATGATAATGTATCAATAGTAATGTAATATGTAACACAATATACAATATATAATCTACAATAGCTAATTATTCATTTGAGATACAATTTAACGTAGACGTACCCCAGACAATTTAAACCGAAGATAGACACAAAAAGCTGGAGTAAGGGTCGAGACCCTTCAGACTGGTGTCTGAAGAATAATCTTGACCCGAAACGTCACCTATTCCTTCTCTCCAGAGATGCTGTCCGTCACGCTGAGTGACTCCAGCTTTTTATGTCTATCTGCTGAGTTGCTCCTGCATTTCATGTCTATCTTCTCCAAGTACTTGCAGCTTGAATGTCGGAATAATCCTTGCAAGGATGCATCATTGACCAACGTCAGACTTATAAAGCACCTGCTGAAATTGTGGCGAGAGGTGATCTGCATTGTGAACACGCGATTACTTTAGTAAGGGCAGAAACAGGTCCACCAAGTCCACGCCGACCAGAGATTTTCCCCGTGCATTCGCACTATCCTGCACACTCGGGACAATTTACCTTTTTATTTACAGAAAACAATTAACCTACAAATCTGTACATCTTTTGAGTGTGGGAGGAAACCGGATCACCTGTGGAAAATGCACGGGAAGAACGTACAAGCTCTGTACAGACAGCACCTGTCGTCAGGATCAAACCTGGGTCTCTGGCGCTGTCGGGCAGCAACTCTTCGCTGCGCCACCGTGCTGCCCTGTGAACAGGAGTTTATTTAACTGAAAAGTGAAAATATGTGTCTGATTATTGATTGAAAGACAGGAAAGCCATACAGTCATGGAGAGAATGTGCACACTCCACACAGACAGCACTCGAGGTCAGGATCGAACCAGTGTCTCTGGTGGGGCAGCGGTTATATCAGCTGCACCACTGAGTTGGCTCCCCCCCACCTCCCCCATGAAATGTATTGACCAAGAGTGTGCTTGAATGAAGCCAAACTAGCAATGTTAAAACTGAAAATGTGTCCATTCAAGGGGAACCGAGAAAAACATTACAGTGCAAGGTGCAAAACATTTGTCACAGATATCCAAAAGCACCCGTAAAGACAAATGGATTTGACTTCATGGTTGTTGCTGAGATGTGTTATCATGGTGAACAAAGTTGAGAATTAAATATTTACAGGTCATTGACCTCTTAAAAACAAGATGGGAAATGCAGAATGGACTGTGACAGTAAAAGATGATGCAAAGGCAGTAACAAGGAATGATCTTGGCATAAGTAATAAACACTATTCAATAATATAATTTACAGTTGTAGCTGGGTCTTGACTTTATGCTTGATTTCCATAACCTTTAGATTTCCCATTAGTGCAAACGTCTATCCATAAGGGCCTGTCCCACTAACGCGACTTTTCAGCGACTGTCTTCGACCTTCAAGCACACGCGCACACGCGCACACACACACACACACACACACACACACGGCTGGCACAGTTACGTTAAGTCCTTTAGAGAGTGGGGGGTGGGGAGAGAAGTGGGGGGGCGAAGGAGACACTTTTAAGAAGCCAGGCTACTTTTAATAAAGCTTAGCGGGCATTTAACATTACCGGTCGGTTTAGCTTTTTTTTTTCTCAACGAGCTTTACCTTGGACTACCCTCGATTACCTACGACTAACATGCCGACCTACGACCTACCTCGACTAAACCTATAAGTAAAAAAAGTATCGATTTTTTCCATGGCAACCTTTTTTTACTTGCGGGCATTTTTCAGCATGTTGAAAAATACGCCGCGTACTAGCTGAGGCCTTGAGTATGCGGAGACTACTCTCGAGCGTGAAGGAGAGTTACAAAGACCTCCTAGGACCTTGTGTCGACCATGCTGCGTGTATGAGTCGAGGGCAAACTCTTCTAAACTCGCCAATTAGATTGCCGCAGTGGAACACGCCCTATATCAGCTATGAATGTACTGAATGCCACAGCCTCCCTAGTTCAAAAGAATTCATCTGGTCCTTTTTCATACTCTGCTTGGCTAATTTGTCCAAAGCAAAATTATTTGCTGGTCTATGATGTTGATTGAATGAATTTACTAGAATATCAGTTTGTATGTCTCATGTTTTTAATCCTAATATTTGTCATTAATTTGCAGAGAAAAAATACAAAGAGAGCTCCAAATTTTCGCAGGCTGTTAAAAACAAGTAATGTCAAGCTTGCAAATAAATTGAAGAATAAACAGTATAAGCAGCAAAATGTGGCAAAGAAATACAGGAAAGAACAGAAACAACTTCGACAAGCTGCACGGGATGTTTCAGCTAAAGTACCAAAACCATTGGACCAGCCAAAAATAAAACAACCAGGCAAGTACTTAATTCCGCTTTAACTTCTGAAGTTTGAAGAAGGGTCTCGACACGAACGTCACCTATTTCTTTTCGCCAGAGATGCTGACTGACCCGCTGAATTACTCCAGTTTTTTGTGTTCATCTTTGACTTCTTAAGAATTAGGTAGCTAGCAGTAACGACTGGAATGTGGTAAAATAGTGATTGTTCAATTTAATCTTTTATCAGATTACAGTATTTTTAAAATGATTTAAAATATTTTATCTATGAATCAAGCTTGTATTTATTTAAAACAAATCTTCACGTAGAATAACCTTTACCTTTGATACTGCCAAATGAATAAGTAATTACTGAAGGATGTTAATTTAATAATGTTATTTGTGCTCTAGTTTGTTATCTAGTTGCTCATCTAAATGTTAGTTATAACATCACTATATTTTGTTATAGTTATAAATAGTTTTCATATTTTATTAAATAAATGAGAAGGACCTTAACTATATTAAGTTCTATATAGTTGTATTTATGGAAAGAAAACAATGGGCATCACATTGAATTTTATTTTAAGATATTGAACAGAGTATAGCCGCTATATAGGACAATGAAAATTGAAATAATATAATAGTGAAGTTAATTTAAAGAGATCAGGTGATTGTGTTGCCGTCGGTATAAGAAAAATTACAGGCAATTCCTGTCATTGTATTCTTAGAAAACAAGCCATATTGTGATTTTCCGTACTGCAAAGTCACATCATCTGGGCATGTGTCAAGAAATGCGAATTGAAAAAAAAACTATGATTTATTTCTGACACCAAATTTCTTGAGAGCTGATTTTATTCTGCATTTCTTTTTGGATACGGGTTTGCAAATTCCTTAAGAACTAATTTGAATAACCCAAACGGCCATAATTTAATTGTCCCGGACTTTGCAGTTGGCAGCATATGACAACATTTGCTGTTTAACAGTGTGCACACAATCGACATTTGTAAGCTTAGTTAATGCTGCATTGCGGTGCCCAACAAAGGAGCTTTCGAGCAAGTGAGCAAGAAAAGTGACAAAGTGATTCTTTCTTGATCAATTTGAAGAGCTAGGAATGATACAGTGTGGAAACGAGCCCTTCATCTCAACTTGCCCAAACTGACCAACATGCCTCATCTGCACTAATCCCACCTGCCTGTGTTTGGACCAAATCACTCTACACCTGCCCTATCCATGTACCTGTCCAAATGTTTCTTAAACGTTGCCAAAGTACTTGCCTCAACTTGCCTGTGGCAGCTTGCTCCATGCACTCACCACCCTTTGTGTGAAAAAGTTACCCCTCATGTTCCTATTAAATCTTTCCCCACATCACCTTAATCCTATGCCCTCTGGTAATGTGTTGGATATGGAGGCTAGCAAGGTGAAAGGTGAGGACCGGGGGAATTCTATCCTAGTTCTGTCAAAAGAGATGGGCAGTGAGAGCTAAACTACTGGGCACAGAGGAGACAAGATGAGGGCTCCACCCGCAACAGAATGGGGGAAGCCATGTTTACAGAAGAGAGAGGACATCTCAGATGTTTTAGAGTTGAAAGCCTCATCTTGGGAGCAGTTGGAATGGAGATGGGGACGTTTAGAAGCAGGCATGGTACTCTTACAAGGGGCAGGGTGGGAGGAGGTGCACTCAAGATAACTGGGAGTGAGTGGATTTAGAGTAAACTTCAGTACTGACAAACAGGAACTCCTGATGCTGGCTTCGATAAAAAGACACCGTTTTGGAGTAATTCAGTGGATGAGGCAGCATTCTGGAGAACATGGATAGGTTTTGGACCTTCTTCAGACTGATTGTGAGTGGGGGGGGTGGGGGGGGGGGGGTGGAAAGAAGGCTGGAAGAGCGGAGGGACGGGACAAAGCCTGACAAATAAGACGACTGGGAGGGAGGGGGGGGTTTTATCGGCGGATAAATGCCAGAGATGAGAATGGTTGGATAGCTGGTTACTGGAATGCTGCTTTGTGTTGTTAATAACCTGATCGCATGTGACTCCACTAGTTTATCATCCCCTCATTTCTCCTCCCCCCCCCCCCCCCCCCCCCCCCAGCATGTCTAATAAATATATGATGGAGTAAATTCAGGTGCTTTCCACACTGTGTGAGTTTAATGTAACAACTGCAATGGAGCAATGTGTGGAGCACCGAGAAATATGACGGCAGCTGTTGGATTTCTGAGTTTGACTACATTTCTGCAATAACTTACAAGGTGCTGGCCAGGTTTCTTCATAATTGGCATTGCTAGCTCACTGTTGCTTTTAGTACATAATGCAAACACTTCAGAAATACAACATACAAAACATCTTGCAGTGCAGATTATTAACGGGTTATATTGTCCATTTGCATGAATAGATGACGAGTACGAAATGGAAGAGGAGCATCTTCCTCTAGATATGCTGGACGATGATGACCTGGAATATATGCAAAGTGTGGGTCAAAGTGCATTGTTTCTCACCAGAAATCTTAATTCAAGGTATTTTAAAAAAAAAACTATTTTGCTCCGTTTCTCATGTCAATCTGCTGTTTCACTATATTTCAAGACAATTTTGTGAGCTCCAGATACATAATTTATTTTTCATTAAACGCTATGAAAGCATTGTATAAGAAAGAACTGCAGATGCTGGAAAAATCTAAGGTAGACAAAAATGCTGGAAAAACTCAGCAGGTGAGGCAGCATCTATGGAGCGAAGGAATGGGTGACGTTTCGGGTCGAGACCCTTCTTCAGACCGATCAGTCTGAAGAAGGGTCTCGACCCGAAACGTCACCTATTCCTTCGCTCCATGGATGCTGCCTCACTCGCTGAGTTTCACCAGCATTTTTGTCTATATTTGAAAGCATTGTATAGTTCTTTTTGCTAATAATTAGTTCATCTCCACAATTTCAAAGAGCTATTGTTTTATTTCTTGCAGACTTATTTCTTAGTTTAAAATGTGAGTTTTAAAAGTTTGGAAGTAGAGGGTTTTGAAATATTTCAATTAAGACTGATGTATGTTTTTTTTTTAAACCCATACTAACTAAAAGTGGATACAAAATGCTGTAGTAACTCTGGGTCAGACATTACCTTGGGAGAAAATGATCAGGTGGCATTTCGTGTTGGCAGCCTTCCACAGATTATTCTTCTGACTAAAAATGGCCTGTGGTCAATTGGTTTTTCACTTTCTCACAGAGTATGATTGAAAATGGGAAGCATTTCTAGTTTTCTAATAAAGTTAAAGTCATTGAATAACGTAAAATTGAAGGCAGTCATTTGGAAGCAGATCAATAATCCTAGTCTCTGTGTTGGGTCTTTGGTACAGTTATTCTATTAGCTTCACTAGAGTTTTACTGTACCCTCTCCTTTCCCATAGTACTCCTTCAAATATATCTCAAATTCTCCTTATGAACATTAATATTGAATCCGCATCCATCAACCTTCTACTCAGTGTATGATAAATCATAACAACTTGTTAATCCTTGTGGTTAAGGGATGCCGCGTGGAAACATGCCCTTCAGCCCACCGAGTGCACTCCAACCGTCAGTTATTGTCCGCGCCAGCTCTCTGTTGTCCCACTTTTACTTCCACTCCCTAAACATTAGGGGTTATTTTACAAAGGCCAATTAGCCTGCCAACTTGCATGTCTTTGGATGTGAGAGGGAACTGGAGCATCTGGAGAAAACCCACATGGTCACAGAGAACATGCAAACTCCTCACAAACAGCACCCGAGATCGGGAGCAAACCCGTGTCTCTAAAGTTTGAGGCAGCAGCGCTGCCAGTTGTGCCACCATGGTTTCTCTCTGAGTAAAGCCAAGCAGCCTTTATTTTGTTTTAGACAAATCATAATCAAGAATTACAGAGGGATTTTGGGCAAGTGGGTCAAGGTGTAATTCAGATAGGTGTCCAGCCTCTTACAAAGACGCTATCCCCTACTCTTAATATCATTCCCTCTGCATCTACTCCCAAGATGAGGCTTTGGATTCTAGGACATCCGTGATGTCTTCTTTCTTTAATAAACAAGGTTTCCCCCCTGCTGTCAGAAGATTGCACACCCGCACATCCACAGTGTACCCTCACACCCCTCCCTCCCCCCCCCCCCCCCCCCAGAGGGAGCAAAGATCCTCTTCTTACCTTTCATCCCACTGGTTCCTGCATCCAATACATTCTCCAACACTGCCTTCAATGTGAGCTCACCACCAGCCGTAGCTTCCCACCCCAAGGTTTCCCACCACCGCCCCTGTTTGTCTTCTGCAGAGGTGCTCCCTCCTCAACTTCTTGGTTCACCCATCCCTCCCCATCCAAACCACCGCCACAGGTACCTTCCCCTGCAGCCGCAGTTGTACCTACCTCCTCCCTCGCATCATTCCCGGGACCCCAGCATTCCTTCCAGGTAGAGGTTCACGCGCACCTCCGTTAAACTCGTCTACGTCGTTCAGTGTTCCTGATGTGGCCTCCTTCACCGTGGCGAATCTCTCTACTTATTCTGCAGTCTCAACATTTGTATGCGAGATTGGACTATTTATTTCACGTGGCCTCAGTTTCCTTTTGAAGGTTTCTCCCGTTCATCCCACTGTAGATTTCATCCACCTTGTATTCGTCACTAATCTCAAAAGGGGAAACTCTGTTTAACATGTCACCTTTAAAGGTTGTACATGTTTGCATACTTAAAGTTGTCGTTCATATTTTCTCATTATTAATAGCACTTCATCGCTTTTTCTATTTTCAATTTTAGAAGCTTTGTCTATGTCTATCTGAAGGTTCTTCTTATCCTCTTCATTCCTCAGGATGGTTTTGAGGTATTTTCTTCGGCAAGTCTTTGGCAAGTCTTCAGCATTACACTATTTTCAATGCTGAAATCTGGGGAACACCACTATTTACTCAATCTGTCAACCAGTTATCAACACATTCTGCTTGCGTTCTGGAAGCCTGTATTATTTCATAGAAACATAGAAAATAGGTGCAGGAATAGGCCATTCAGCCCTTCGAGCCAGCACCGCCATTCAATATGATCATGGCTGATCATCCACAATCAGTACCCCGTTCCGGCTTTTTCCCCATATCCCCCGATTCCCTTAGCTCTTTCCATCATTTCCATGCTGCTAATGCTCCTTTAATTCCGTAGAACCATTCATTCTTTTTGTCACTGCCCAATGCCGTGAAGTAATTTACAGGAGCTAGTCAATCTACAACTATACCCTTAGGATATTGAGGGATCTGGAGGATTCAGAGAGAACAGACAATAGTTCAATTGTGCTTTATTTTTCACACATGCAACTGCACAGTGAAATTCATTTAACATATATTGCATATGCAGGCGCTGCCATTTTTGGTGCCATTATGTCATTGCTTTGTGTCTTGGGGGCACCTCCTGCAGCCTACCTGAAGGCGCATTACCCTGGTTCACTCTCCTTGCACTTCGCGCCTAACTTCTGCTCCCTCTCGGTTACACCGTCTGCCGAGCCTCTAGGCGGCTTCCAGGTCCCGTCGACCGATGAGCCATTGGGAGGGTTCCAGGTCCCGTCGACCGACAAGCCTTCGGTCGAGGTCCTGCCGACCGCAAGGTCACAGAAATAATCTGTGAACTGCCCAGGATGAAAGCTGGGTCCATGGAGCTATTGGCAACAGAGCAGACTGCTGTGCCTCTCTGCTCTCTGACTTCCACTTGTATCTCCCTTTTTAGTTGAATGGGTCTGTATCATTTGCAGTTCTCCAACACCACCTATCCATTGGGATAGAATCTAGGATTCCAATCTAGGATTGGAAGATGCTGACCAGAGCCTCTGCAATATGAACCTTTTTTACACGATAACTCAGCTCATGTCAAATCTAGGCTTCCTTTAGGACTACTGTTATAAAACTATTAACCTCTTAAGTATATACTCTTTAGCGTGGTATTATCTAACATCAGGTAGATACGGATTATTCATTTGGTACCTCCGTCGTGACCTCTACCTCCATAACAATTCTCTTTTTAATCTCCACTTATTCCTAACCTTTTTACTAACTATTTCCTGATATAAATTTATGAGATTATGAGAGGCATATATAAAGTGCACTGTCAGACACCTTTTCCCAGAGGGCAATGTCAACTAGTAGAAAGCACAGCTTTAAAGTGAGAGGTGGGACGATTCTCTATCCACTTGGCTAGCTAGCTCTCCTTAGATTCCATGTTTTGAGTTATTCTTAATTGCTTTGGAAATGTGCCCTTTTATTGCGAGTTCAGAAATGTTCTTATCTTGCACTAGCTATTTACGTTTAATATACATTGTTGTATTGCAGTGAGCCAATCCATGTCAAAAAGCGAAAAAATGAAAATAAGATAGAGCAGTATGAGAAATTGCCACGGCATTTGGATACCGAACCTGATAAAGAACTTATCCACTTATTGCCTTTCAAGGATAAACGAGGAATCATACCTCGATCAGTAGAAAAGCCCGGTAAGAATATGTTTTCCTTCTGTTGTTTATTGTTAATTTATTGTTTATTGTTAAAATTGTATAAAACGACTGTTAATAGTAATTTTAATAAATACTGTTTATTCATTCATGTCACTACTGTAGAAGTACAGAGTTCCATGCTGATAATTGAAAGAGGAATTAAGATTGACATTAAATAAATCATGTCAATAATTTAGTTTAGAGACACAACGAGGAAACAGGCCCTTTGGCCCACTGAGTCCGCACTGACCTGCGATCCCCGCACATTAACACTATCCTACACACACTAGGGACAATTTACGTTTATTCCAAGCCAAATAACCTACAAACCTGCATGTCTTTGGAGTATGGGAAGAAACCGAAAAATCTTGGAAGAAACCCATGCGGTCACGGGAGAAACGTACAGACTCCGTACAGACAAGCACCAGTAGTCGGGATCGAACCTGGGTCTCTGGCGCTGTAAGGCAGCAACTCTACCACTGAACCATTGTGTCCCCCACAATAATGTTATCTTAAAAGTAATTTTGGAGTTACAGCATGAAATACTTTTTAAAAATGCAGGAATTTGTAGACATTTTAAAGGGCCTATAGAATTATGGTTACTAGTTGATAAATTGCTGCCAAAAAATATTTTTTTGGTGTTTACATTATATTGCACATCTATAAATAACATCTTGTGTAAATAAACTAAAGTCAATGATCAGCAAGATCCAAATTAACTAAAATGAACATGGATTCTAAGCAAAGAGTGGGTTGATGAAAATGTTGATCAGAGAAAGGTGTTTTTAAGGAGGACTCGGAAGGAGGAAAGGAAAATTGATAGATGGAGTGGTTTGGAAGAAATAATCCCAGGAATGGGTATACCTGAGTTACAGAAATAGAGATATCAGGTTTATACACTGACCTAGGGAGAAATGGTACAGTTTGGTATAATTTGAGCAGTTCACACTACGGTGCGATTTAAAGTGTCCAATTAACCTTCCAAGCGACATATCTTTGGGACGTGAGAAGGAACCAGAGCATTCTAGAGAGATCAGATTGTACACTGACCGAGGGAGTAGTGGTATGGTTTGGTACAATTTGAACATGTCACCTTCAATTTGGGTCTTTGGGTTATGGCATTCTGGCTCGGCAAACATTGGAGTAAATCAGCTGAAGGTATTGATTAAAGTATTGATCGGAGATTCAGCTGCCAGGAGTAGTAAATCTGTCATGGAATAAACATGTGATCAGGTGCCAAACTTGAGGGTCATAAAATATCAGTGCGATGTGATCTCATCTCATCAGATTCCAGGTAAAGAAGGGAAATTGAGCTTAGAATGAGAGGATGTAATTTGTGCTGGGGGTTTAAAACATTGATTATCTTAATGTTTTCTCTGAAGGATATTGGGGACTGAAGATCGCAGCACGACATCCAGTAGTTCTGTGCAGGATGGAACTGCAGACACTTGTTTGCACCAAAGATAGACGCAAAATGCTGGAGTAACTCAATGGGACAGGCAGCATTTCTGGAGAGAAGGAATTGGTTTTGATTTGAGTCTGAAGAAGGGCCTCGATCCGAAACGTCATCCATTCATTCTCTCCAGTGATGCTGCCCGTCCTGCTGAGTTAGTATGTCTAGTAGTTTTGTGTTGGGTTTAATCTATATACCGATTGAAGCTAAATTTATCTGTAACAGAGGAATAACTAGAATGATTTTGAGGAGGACATCAGAAGTTATGATATGTAGGATAGGAAAAGATGAATTGGTTGGATTTTGGATGAGAAGTCTCTTCGCAACCTACCTGTTAGTCCTTCTCAAAAAGGTGTAAACCATCAAATTCCAATGTGTAGGCTGATCTTATTCAATCTCTTATGGGACAAACATGTCTTCTCAGGAATCTGTTGTGTGTGTATATGTCATGGAGGGTTAATTCGCATCATTTATCATAGAGGATGCAATATGCACCTTGGGGAGGGCCATGTTTTGGAATGGACGGAAATATGATTAGGGATTTTGATTGGAAAAGTGAGCAAATTTACAGATAAAATCAAACAGCACCATATGTGTTATTTGCCCAATAAGTCCGTCGACCATTAAGCACCCTTTTACAGTAAACCTTAACTAATCTGACTTTATTTTCCCACTTTCCCCACAAAGTGGGGAAAGCAACATATCTGTGGGATGTGAGAAGAAGCCAGAGCACTCACTGGAAACCTATAGGACTTTCGATTTAAACCAGCATCTGCAGTTCTTTCTTACGTCTCCGCCTACATTCTATCTTTGTCCCGCCCCCTCCCCTGACATCCGTCTGAAGAAGGGTCTCGGCCCGAAACGTCGCCCATTCCTTCTGTCCAGAGATGCTGCCTCACCCGCTGAGTTTCTCCAGCATTTTGTATCTATCTTCGATTTAAACCAGCACCTGCAGTTCTCTCTTACACAAACCTATAGGATAACAGGTAGAACATACAATTTCACACAAGCAGTAGCTGAGCATCAAGATTGAACCCTGGTTGCTGTGCCTCTTCCTAGTGGAAACATTAACAAAGGAGGTTGTAGTTTAGGGAAAGCTATAGGGATAGACTTTTAGAAACATAGAGGCATAGACATAGAAAATAGGTGCAGGAGGAGGCTATGCGGCCCTTCGAGCCAGCACCGCCATTCATTGTGATCGCAGCTGATCGCTCCCAATCAATAACCCGTGCCTGCCTTCTCCCTATATCCCTTGATTCCACTAGTCCCTAGAGCTCTATCTAACTCTCTCTTAAATCCATCCAGTGACTTGGCCTCCACTGCCAGACCTCCCAACTATCCCGCTTTTGGCGGGATATTCCCGCTTTTTAGGTTCCCTTCCCGCCATCCCGATTTATACCCTAATTATCCCGCTAAATTCTTCCTCCCGTGGTGAACGCCGGCGCCATGTGTCCCCGGTTTGCCGGGCCCTAGAGCCCGCGCGATCAGCGGCACTTTGCCGGGCCCTAGTGGCCGCGCGTGCGCAGTGGGGGAGGGTTGCCGGGCCCCAGTGGCCGCGCGTGCGCAGCAGAGATGCCAACTGGTACGGATTTCCCGTAATTTCTACGGAAAATTGGCCAATTACGGGCGGTACGATTTTTCATATCGTAAATCCCGGATTTTGCCGATTTTAAGTTAGCACATACTTGTGTGTGTTTGGGAGTGTGTGAGTGTGTGTGTGAGTGCCAGTGATGGAAATGGGGGGGGGGGGGGGGGGGGGTACGCAGAGGGGACGACGTTCTCCTACGTTCCAGTTTCCAGTTTCCATCCTGTGCATGAATTCCAGCTTTATCCTGCGCTACTTAATCCAAGGACGAGTGAACAATCGGACAGATCACGGGCTCAGAGGCTCCCACGCGCTGAAGAGGTTTTCTCCTCGCTGGGTACACAAAAAGCTGGAGAAACTCAGCGGGTGCAGCAGCATCTAAGGAGCGAAGGAGATAGGCGACGTTTCGGGTTTCAGTCTGAAGAAGGGTCTCGACCCGAAACGTCGCCTATCTCCTTCGCTCCTTAGATGCTGCTGCACCCGCTGAGTTTCTCCAGCTTTTTGTGTACCCTCGATTCTCCAGCATCTGCAGTTCCTTCTTTAAATATTTTCTCCTCGCTGCCCCGTGCAGCTCGCCCCTCCCCATCGCCTGCCGGCTCACTCAGCTGCGGGTTTCCAGATAGTCAGAGGCCGCTTCTGTCTCTCTCTCCGCATTTTGCAGCCCACTCACTCGCCCGGCTCCCATCCAACCCCCCCCCTCTTCTCACCTCCTCCCCTCTCCTCCCTCCCTTCCTCTCTCCCCTCTACCCGTCACAGGGGACGACCCTTCTCTCCGAGGAGGCACGATCGTCTGTCTCCCCCCGACCCGGCCCGGCTCTGTCACGCTGGTGGGTGCGCTTCCCTTTGCGGAAGCCACGATCGGCTGGTCACCCCCGCTGCTTTTTCACTGTCCTCAGATCGCTCCATGCCTCGCTCAGGCCCCCTGCGGGCTGCCGCCCCGCCCCTCTCCTCTCTCTCTCTTTCCTCACTCTCTCACCCTCTCTCTCTGTCGCTCTCTCTCTCCCCCCCTCTCTCCCCCCCATGCTCTCTCCCCTCCCTCTCCCCCTCCCTCTCTCTCGCTACCCCCCCTCTCTCTCTCTCCCTCTCTCTCTCTCCCTCCCTCTCTCTCTCTCCCTCCCCATCCCTCCCCCCCCCTCTCTCATCCCTCCCCCCTCTCTCATCCCTCCCCCTCTCTCATCCCTCCCCCCCCTCCACTCTCTCTCCCCCTCTCTCATCCCTCCCCACCCCCCCCCCCTCTCCCCCCCTCTCTCCCCCCCTCGCTCTCCCCTCCTCCCCCACCCTCACCCTCCCCCCTGCCCACCCCCAGCAAATTAATAACATTAATAAAATATCAAGGGGACTAGTGGTTGGTGTGAAGGAACTGCAGATCAAAGATACTAGTATCTTTGCTGCAGATCAGGCATGATATTCTTCCGATTTAAATCGTAATTTCGATTTTATTGTTTTCCTATTTTAATTTTTTTTGCGCCCGATTATTTGGTGGCCAATCAACGACTGTCTCTAAGGGGGTTTTGCGTCCAATCACCGACCAACTACCCTTAAAATTCCCGTCCAATCAATAAATCGGTCTCCTCCTGCCCAATCAGCCGCCGTCTCCAAGGGCATTGTGTCCAATCACATTAATGCGCTGGTCACTTGGCAGCCAATCAGACAGTCTCCTAGGGGCCTTTTGATCAATCACCGACCTGCTTCCCTCACTAAAGCAGACGATGGCTGCAGCCAACACACACACGCAGACAGAGACAGAGTCCCCCCCCCCCCCCCCCCCCCCCCCCCCCCCCCCCCCCCCCTTCCCAACCTCAGCTTCACGGAGGGTACACAAAAAGCTGGAGAAACTCAGCGGGTGCAGCAGCATCTAAGGAGCGAAGGAGATAGGCGACGTTTGGGGGCAGTTCCTTCTTTAAAACTCAGCTTCACGGACCCAGAGTACCCTTAGTTCCTAAACCCATTTCCATCACTGGAGTGTGTGTGTGAGTGTGTCTGTGTGTGTGAGTGTGCGCGTATATGTGTGAGTGTGTGTGTATAAACATATCAAGACATATTGATAATGAACTCGTTCATCCAGTCTTTCAATAGAGCATTTTCAATGGTGAGTTAATACATGTTTATGTAATACCAACTAATGAACATACAGGTATGTTAATGTTAACATTATGCGCTATCGCTTGCCTGTGGGAGCCGCGCTTGCCATCATGCAGAAAAAAAAATTGCTTTGCGCAAAAAATTACTGATTTTGTCTCCAAATTACTGATTTTTAGCCTTATGATTACTGATTTGTGCTCTGGAAGGTTGGCATCTCTGGCGCAGTGGGTGAGGGTTGCCGGGCCCCAGTGGACGCGCGTGCGCAGTGGGGGAGGGTTGCCGGGCCCCAGTGGCCGCGCGTGCGCAGTGGGGGAGGGTTGCCGGGCCTGGCGCCATTTCGAGCCACGCCACGCCCGGCCCAGAGCCCGGGCGGCGCCGGCCCGCGCGATCAGCGGCACTTTCTTGCCGCCAGCCGGCCGCTCGCGGCAGCCCCATCACCGGGCCTCCCCCCCACCCCCACCCAGTGCGCAGGCGCAGACCCGCCGGCAACCTGGCCAAGTGCGCATGTGCCGCACCCGCCCGCCGGCAGCCCGTTGATCTGCACCAGTGCGCAGGCGCATAGCCGCCGGCAACAACCCCAAGTGAGAGAAATGAAGGTGAGTCTAGTGCCAAGTTTATCAAAGTTTAACAAAGAATTATAAATGTTTCAGCATACATGTACCTTTTTCACATTTTTGGCATTTAAAATACTTCTTCACAATTTAGAATTTGTGACATGGGACCCCGAATAGGGGGCGCCGCGACATATTATGAATTTTCATTTAAAAATATGAATTTTGAGGGGAAATATTATGAATTTTGACAATCAAATGTTGGGAGGTCTGCACTGCCCTCTGTGGCAGGGAATTCCACAAATTTACAACTCTCTGAGTGAAAACGTTTTTTCTCACCTCAGTCTTAAATGGCCTCCCCTTTATTCTAAGACTGTGGCCCCTGGTTCTGGACTCGCCCAACATTGGGAACATTTTTCCTGCATCTAGCTTGTCCAGTCCTTTTATAATTTTATATGTTTCTATAAGATGCCCCCTCATCCTTCCAAACGCCAGTGAATACAAGCCTAGTCTTTTCAATCTTTCCTCATATGACAGTCCCACCATCCCAGGGATCAATCTCGTGAATCTGCACTGCACTGCCTCAATCACAAGGATGTCCTTCCTCAAATTAGGAGACCAAAACTGTACACAATACTCCAGATGTGGTCTCACCAGAGCCCTATACAACTGCAGAAGAACCTCTTTACTCCTGTACTGAAATCCTCTTGTTATGAAGGCCAACATTCCATTAGCTTTCTTCACTGCCTGCTGTACCTGCACGCCAACTTTCAGTGACTGGTGTACAAGGACTGGTGTACCCACGTCTCGCTGTACCTCCCCCTTAACTAACCTAACCCCATTCAGATAATAATCTGCCCGCTTGTTTTTGCCGCCAAAGTGGATAACCTCACATTTATCTATATTATACTGCATCTGCCACATATCTGCCCACTCACTCAACCTGTACAGGTCACCCTGCAACCTCCTAACATCCTCTTCACAGTTCACACTGCCTCCTAGCTTTGTGTCAACTTGCTAGTGTTGCTCCTAATTCCCTCTTACAAATCATGAATATATATGGTAAACAGTTGCAGCCCCAACACCGAGCCTTGCGGCACTCCACTCGCCACTGCCTGCCATTCTGAAAAGGACCCGTTCACTCCTACTCTTTGCTTCCTGTCTGCCAACCAATTTTCTATCCATGTCAACACCCTACCCCCAATACCATGTGCTCTAATTTTAGTCACCAGTCTCCCGTGCGGGATCTTATCAAAGGCTTTCTGAAAGTCTAGATACACTACATACACTGGCACCCCTTCATCCATTTTACTTGTCACATCCTCAAAAAATTCCAGAAGGTTAGTCAAGTATGATTTCCCTTTCATAAATCCATGATGACTTGGACTAATCCTTTTATTGCTATCCAAATGGCCCATTATTACCTCTTTAATAATTGACCAGCATCTTTCCCACCACCGAAGTCAGGCTAACTTGGTCTGAAATTCCCCGTTTTCTCTCTCGCTCCTTTCCTGAAAAGTGGGATAACATTAGCTATCCTCCAGTCCACAGGAACTGATCCTGAATCTATTGAACATTGGAAAATGATCAACAATGCATCCACTATTTCTAGAGCCACCTCCCTGAGGACCCTGGGATGCAGACCATCAGGCCCAGGGGATTTATCATCTTTCAGTCCCATTAGCCTACCCAATACTATTTCTCGCCTAATGAAAATTTCTTTCAGTTCCTCTACCCCCTTAGATCTTCTGTCCTCCAGTACATCTGGGAGATTGTTTGTGTCTTCCTTAGTGAAGACAGATCCGAAGTACCTGTTCAACTCTGCCATTTCCTTGTTCCCCATAATAATTTCACCAGTTTCTGCATTCAAGGGACCCACATTTGACTTTGCTACTCTTTTTCCCTTAACATATCTAAATAAGCTTTTACTGTCCTTCTTTATATTCCTGGCCAGCTTCCCCTCGTACTTCATCTTTTCAGCCCGTATTGCCCGTTTTGTTTCCTTCTGTTGTCCTATGAAAGTTTCCCAATCCTCTGGCTTCTGGCTACTCTTTGCTGTGTTATACATCTTTTCTTTTAGTTTTATTCTATCCCTAACTTCTCTTGTCAGCCACAGTTGCCTCCTACTCCCCTTAGAATCTTTCTTCCTTTTTGGTATGAAATGATCCTGCTTCTTCCGGATTAAGCCCAGAAATTCCTGCCATTGCTGTTCCACCGTCATTCCTGCTAGATTCCTTTCCAGTCTACCTTGGCCATCTCCCCTCTCATGCCTTCATAGTCCCCTTTGTTCAACTGCATCACTGACACTCCCGATTTAACCTTCTCCTTCTCAAATTGCAGATTAAAACTAATTATATTATGATCATCACCTCCAAGCAGTTCCTTTACCTCGAGTTCTCTTATCATATCTGGTTCATTGGACAACACTAAATCCAGAATTGCCTTTTCTCTGGTCGGCTCCATTACAAGCTGCTCTAAGAATCCATCTCGGAGGCATTCTACAAACTCTCTTTCTTGGGGTCCTGAACCAACCTGATTTTCCCAGTCTACCTGCATATTGAAATCCCCCATCACCATAGTTACATTTGTTACATGCCAGTTTTAACTCCTTAACATAAGTTGGATGTGGCCATAAAGGAAGAAATTATAGTTGGGAGATTTGAGGGAATGGGTTCAAAATTGCAATTCTTTTGGTAATTTTGTTTATTTCATACTACAGATTCATTGTTTTTGTTTTGATGATTATAATTATGAATCTCGAGTTTCTATGTAGCACATGTTCCCTGAAATTGGGCAATTTTTATATTTTATGTCTTGCTGACACTAACTGACATGTTTTGTTACTAGTTGCAATGGAAGAAGAGGATGAAGAAATGCCTGTGGTAGTTCAACAGCATGAGGAAGGTGAGAACGTGATTTGCATGTCAGGTGTATACATAAAAAGAAAACTTTTGTGTCAGGACTATAGTGCCACATTTCAACTACACATTTCCAATGATAGTGTCATGCCAACACTTCATTATCTTGTACTAAAATAATTATCTTGGGTTAAAAAACTCCACAAATCCTAAATGTGTCCAGATTTGGCTGCATTTTGTCGGAAAGAAATAAGCTTGCCTCTCAAAACACTAGGCATGTTCAAAATTAAATCCCTTTGCAATGGAGTGAATGATTTGGTAAGTTTGAATATACAAAGCTGGAAGTTAAGCTATATCTTGGTTGTATCCGTTTGGCAAATGGAATGAGGAACTGTTTTTACACATTTAGGATTTGTATTATGGGATCCTTGATATTCAATATGAATTCAGCATTTCAAGTGTATGGAGTCTTTGTTTCAGGGGACATGTACATATGGAAAATTCTCCTCTTGACCATGGCTCACTTAATTTTAGTTTAGAGATACAGTGTGGAAACAGGTCTTTTGGACCATCGAGTCCGTGCTGACCAACGGTCACCCATACGCTAGTTCTATCCAACACGCCAGGGAGAACTTGCAGAAGCCTCGTAACCCACAAACCTACACGTGTTTGAAATGTAGGAGGAACCCGGAGACAACCCACAAGGTGCCAGGGTGAATGTACAAACTCCATAAAGACACGGGACGCGGGCATTGTAAAGCAGCAACCATACCATTGCGCCACTGATTCTTGCGTGTGGCGTGCACAGCCTAAAGTTGTAGGACAACTTGTTCTATTTGATCTTATTGGATTGTGCACGCTGGGTTGATTGCATTAGTCGAAACTGGGCGGACCACGTGAAGGTTGCAATCTCCCACCCCACCACTGTGCTGACCACAGTTATAGCTCAGGTGCGAGTTGCTTACTACTTTTTTCCATCTTAATATAGAGTTGTAGGTTTAGGGCTAAGCCAACTCATCAACTCCCTTACCAATGCCATTTCTTCCATTCCTTTAAGGATTGGGGAAGTCAGAATATCTACAACTTGATGCTAGCAATATTTAAAAGCCACCAACCAATATCTAGAAGCAAACCAGCTACCATCTTCACCTTTACCAAAGACTGACAACCTTTAGTTTATGGCTTCTTCAAGTTCAAGTTAGTTTATTGTCACGTGTCCCTGATAGGACAATGAAATTCTTGCTTTGCTTCAGCACACAGAACATAGTAGGCATTGACTACAAAACTGATCAGTGTGTCCATATATCATTATATAAATACATACACACATGAATAAATAAATTGATAAAGTGCAAATAACAGATAATGGGTTATTAATGATCAGTTTTGTCTGAGCCAGGTTTAATAGCCTGATGGCTGTGGGGAAGTAGCTATTCCTGAACCTGGTTGTTGCAGTCTTCAAGTTCCTGTACCTTCTACCTGAAGGTAGCAGGGAGATGAGTGTGTGGCCAGGGTGGTGTGGGTCCTTGATGATGCTGCCAGCCTTTTTGAGGCAGCGCCTGCGATAGATCCCCTCGATGGAAGGAAGGTCAGAGCCGATGATGGACTGGGCAGTGTTTACTACTTTTTGAAGTCTTTTCATCTCCAGAGCGCTCAAGTTGCCGAACCAAGCCACGATGCAACCGGTCAGCAAGCTCTCTACTGTGCACCTGTAGAAGTTAGAGAGAGCCCTCCTTGACAAACTGACTCTCCGTAATCTTCTCAGGAAGTAGAGGCGCTGATGTGCTTTCTTGATAGTTGCATTAGTTGCGTTCTCGGACCAGGAAAGATCTTCACAGATGTGCACGCCCAGGAATTTGAAGCTCTTGACCCTTTCAACCATCGACCTGTTGATATAAACGGGACTGTGGGTCCCCATCCTACTCCTTCCAAAGTCCACAATCAGTTCCTTGGTTTTGCTGGTGTTGAGGGCCAGGTTATTTTGCTGGCACCATATGGACAGTTGCTCGATCTCTCTTCTATACTCTCACTCATCCCCATCAGTGATACGTCCCACTACAGTGGTGTCGTCAGTGAACTTGATGATGGAGTTCGCACTGTGACCGGCTACGCAATCATGAGTATAGAGTGAGTACAGCAGGGGGCTGAGCACGCAGCCTTGAGGTGCTCCCGTGCTGATTGTTATTGAGTCTGACAACATTTCCACCAATACGAACAGACTGTGGTCTGTGAATGAGGAAGTCGAGGATCCAATTGTAGAGGGATGTGCAGAGACCCAGTTCTGCGAGTTTGGTGACCAGCTTGGCGGGGATGATTGTGTTAAAGGCCGAGCTGTAATCAATGAATAACAGCCTGACATATGAGTTTTTGTTGTCCAAGTGGTCCAGAGTGGAGGGCCAGCGAGATCGCGTCCACCGTTGATCTGTTGTGGCGGTAAGCGAACTGCAGTGGGTCCAGGTTTTTGTCGAGGTAAGAGTTGATTTGCGCCATGATCAACTTCTCAAAGCACTTCATCACCACAGGCATTAGTGCCACAGGTTGATAATCATTGAGGCACGTCACCTTGCTCTTCTTGGGCACTGGTATAATTGATGCCCTTTTAAAGCAGGTGGGGACCTCAGACCTCAGAAGTGAGAGGTTGAAAATGTCCGTAAAAATTCCAGCCAGTTGGTCCGCACAGGTTTTTAGAACACGACCAGGTATACCATCAGGTCCAGGCGCTTTTCCAGGGTTCACCCCTCTGACGGATTTCCTGGCGTCAACCTCTGTGACTGAGACTGAAATATCATCACAGCGAATGGGGGCTCGGGAAGGCACATCAGTGTTCTCCCTATCAAAGCGTGAGTAAAACGCATTGGGCTCGTCAGGGAGTGATGTTTCACTGACATTAGATTAGATTAGATTCCTTTATTGTCATTCAGACCTTACGGTCTGAACGAAATTGTTACCATACAGTCATACATATAATAAAAACAACACACACAATAAACACATATATAACATACACCACAATGTGTTCGCCAGGCACCTCCTCACTGTGATGGAAGGCAAAAGTCTTAAGTCCCTGTCATCCTCCCTCCTAGTTCTCCCTCTGCGCTGAGGTGATCCAGGCCGCCGCCGCCGCTGGAGCACCGCTGCTCTAAGCGGATCGCCGCCACCGCCTCTGTAGCACCGCAGCTCTGCGGGCCGCCGCCGCCGCTGGAGCAATGCAGCTCCGAACCAGGCCGTCGCCGCCGCTGGAGCGCTGGAGCACCGCAGCTCCAAACCAGGCCGCCACCGCCGCTGGAGCACCGCAGCTCTAAGCGGACCGCTGCAGCCGCCGCTGGAGCGCCGCAACTCTACGGGCCGCTGCCACCGCTGGAGCCACGCAGCTCCGAACCAGGCCGCCGTCGTCGCTGGAGCACTGCAGCTCTGCGGACTGCCGCCGCTGGAGCACCGCAGCTCTGAACCAGGCCGCCGCCGCTGGAGAACCGCAGCTCTGCGGGCCGCCGCCGCAGAGCACTGACATCCGAGCTGCCTCCTGGTTTCGCCTTGTAGGAAGTGATTGCATTCAGGCCCCGCCACAGCTGCCGAACATATATCTCATCCTCCAGTTTGGAGCAGAAGTCCCTTTTGGCCTTTTTGATGGCCTTACCAAGGTCGTATCTGGACTTCTTGTAGTCCACTGTATGATCAGACATGAATGCCCGGTGTCTGGTCTTCAGAAGAGTGCGGATCTCACAGTTCATCCAAGGTTTCTGATTGGGAAACACTCGGAAGGTTTTGGTGGGGATGCAGTCGCCACACATTTCTTTATAAAGTCTGTAACGACTGTGGCATATTCGTTCAAGTCCTTTGCCGAGTCCTTGAACATTGCCCAGTCTACAGACTCCAAACAGTCCTGGAGTTGTTCCTCTGCCCACCCCCCCCCCCCCGCCAAGGCTCTGTACTGTCCTCACCTCTGGGGGTGCGCTCTTTAATTGCTGAAGAAATCAGCAGCCGCGATATGATCGGATTTACCGAAGTGAGGGCGAGGGATAGAACGATAGGCATTCTTGATGGTGGTGTAGCAGTGGACGAGGGTGTTTGGTCCTCTGGTGCAGCAGGAGACATGTTGGTGGAAGTTGGGGAGTGATTTCTTGAGATTTGCCTTATTGAACTCCCCAGCAATGGTGGTAAATGCCTCGGGGTAAGACGTCTGGTGTTTGTTGACCACGGCGTGCAGCTCTTCCAGTGCCAGACTGACGTCTGCCTGGGTTGGGATGTAGACCGCGGTCTGATGGAGGTAGAAGGGACGGCACTTCACCGCCAGATGTTCCAGTGTCTTCTTATTGTCATGTGTACCAAGGTATAGTGAAAAGCTTTGATTTGCATGCTATCCCATCAGAAAATACTGAACATGAATACAATCAAGCCAAACTCTAGTAAACGAAGCAGAGTGGAAAGAAAGATACTGAGAGAAGAATATAGTTCTTACCATTACAGTGTAACGGTTCCAGAGATAAAGTCCAATGTCCGCTATGACGTGGAGGAGAATCTGACTACACCATAGCTTATGGAAGGACTGTTCAGAAGTGTGATAACGGGGGGGGGGGGGGGGGGGGGGGGGGGGGGGGGGGGGGGGGGGGGAGCCATTTCTCAGTTTTGTTGGTACGTGCTTCCATTGCTGCTGTGGTCGTCTGCCCGACGGAAGAGTAAGGAAACAAGGAAATGGATAGGATGGGAAAGGTCTTTGATTAAGCATTGGCACCAGCTCCGTCGCAGGAGCTGCCAGAGCGAGGTTGTAGACAACGACGAACTGCCTTAGGGGCTCCGACTTGAGGTTTTCTTGAGGTTTACTCCTGGAGCCTTTTCCATGACTGGATATGGCCACAAGGCAGTGAAGGTTTTAAAACAGAGTTTTCCCTCTCCTAGATGGACTGCCTTCCCAGGCTGATGAGCCCCATCTGCTCGAGACTCACGGGGGCGGGAGCGTCTACCTTCCCGTGCAGGTCTATAGCACCTGCCCACAGATCATTGTTAATTTTCCACAAGGAACCTGAAGCTTTCCACCATTTCCACTTTGGCACCATTGATCCTGATTGGGCATGCACTCTGCCATGTTCCCTGAAATCAATAGCAAGCTCCTTCATCTTGTGGCCATTGAGGAAAAGGTTATTGTTGTGACACCACAATGCCAAGTCTCGTTACAGTTCTTGATCAGGTCTACCACAGTAGTGTCATCGGCAAACTTGTGTAGACGGAGTTAGAGCTAAGATTTGGCCGCACAGTCGTGGCTATATCATAATGTTCAACTTTCCACGCCCCCAGCCATTCAGTCTATCATCGGTTATTGATTTCCACCTTCTCCATCTAATTCATTCTTCTATGACCTGGACTTCTCTAATGGGTTGTCAATTTGCACCATTTTGACAGTTGCAAAGTTGGGTGGGATTCTGTCATGGTTTCAGTTATTTATTTTGACCCATGAGTCTTTGAAGGGATGATCACTGTCAGGTTTCTTTTCTTGTGGCATTAAATTTGTGAATACTAGCATATTTTTTTAATTAATTACTAATTCCACCCAATGTGTATTTACACCAATCTTCTTTAATTCTGGACTCTTTGTTCACCTTTGATTTCCGTTGCAATTAGTTGCAGCAATGGAGCCTCTTCCACTGTTGTCCATGGAGGAAAGATTGCTGCTGAGAAGGAAGACACTGCAAGATAAAAAAATGCACATTGCTACTTTGGCATCATCCATCTTGAGTGCACCAGATAAGAATGTAAGTACTTCAGTATCTTATGAAATATTTTAGCTGAGACAGGTGAAGTGTAAACCCCTGAGACATTGAATGTGCTGAGTTTTGGAACATTCTGAATAGACGCTACATCCAGAAGTCTTGTGGTTAAAATTACATTTTTGAATCCTTTCAGTTTTATTGCTGGCATTGGTAGTGGCTATTTTGAACCTCTGCGTCATAATCTACATCAATATTAAAATATGTAGGAAATAACTGCAGATGCTGGTTTAAATTAAAGGTAGACACAAAATGCTGGAGTAACTCAGCGGGACAGGCAGCATCTCTGGAGAGAAGGAATGGGTGACGTTTCGGGTCGAGACCCTTCTTCAGAGCCTTCTTCAGAAGAAGGGTCTCGACCCAAAACGTCACCCATTCTTTCTCTCCAGAGATGCTGCTTGTCCCGCTGAGTTACTCCAGCATTTTGTGTCTATCTTCAATATTAAATATGTCAGATTAAGCATTTCTCCTGTCATGATTTGCTCTGACTAATGGGCCTGTCCCACTTAGGCGATTTTTTAGGCAACTACAGGCGACTAGTTTGTCGCCACGTGTTCGCTGGGAGTAGTCTCCATAGTTGCGCAAAAAGTCGTAGCGTCTTTCTGGTCGCCGCTAAATTCTCAACATGTTTAAACTTTTTTGGCGACAGTGGGTTTGACGCCAATGAGTGTAGCTTGACTTCTCCTGACGTAGGTGCTGCCGTAGGTTGTCGCCAAGATGGCGTAGGTTGTCGCAGGTTTTTCGGCGATCTGCTATGATTATGACAGTCGCCGGCAGTTGCCTAAAAAATCACCAAGTGGGACAGGCCCATAAGTGTCACAGTTGTGTTCAATGTATTGTGAAGAGTTTCAGGATATAATAGTTGCTTTGGATGTTTAGTTTAGAGATACAGCATGGACACAGGCCTTCATTGCCAATCATTGATCACCCGTTCACACTGGTAGTTCCTCAGGGTGGTGTTATAGACCTAAACATCTGTTCATTTGTTTTTGGTCTTTGTTCTGAAGTGGTTATATTCAATAATGATTGCACAGTATTAATTTCCCACCAATGGAGCGCCAAATGCTGATGAACCATATGCCCTCAACACTCAGTGACATTGTTGAGACCCTACTGTTGATACATTATGGAAGGGTGGAATGAAAGGTGGTGCAAAGGTTATCATCGACTGAATATTACTGGACGAGCCATATAACAATTGTAACTACAAGAGGTGGTCAGAGTTGAGCAAGTAACTCTCATGATATCCCTCAGCCTGCCTGTTTTACTACGTCCAGAAGTGTGAAGTAATGCTGTCCATTTGCCAGCGGAATACAACTGCAACAGCACGCAAGTTTCTTGCCATCATCCAGGACACAGCAGTGTGCTGGCTTGCCATCCTATCCACCATGCTAAACATCCCTTCAAACATTATTAAGGATGGCCAAGAAATACTAGCTCTATCAATAATTGCCAAAACTACATTATCCTACACTGGACTCTGAAGCGTTTACAAGGAATCTAGCACAAGGGGTGTGATTAATACAACAATCACAAGTAGCTGACAAATGTTCTTGAAGTTTGACAGTAGTTTCTACAGGAAAATGATGATTATTTTTTTTCCCCATCAAATTTTGATTGTTGCTTCCCTTTAGGACAATGAACTGAAGGTTGAATGGTTCACTATTTCCAATAATGTGTTAAATGTTTAGTTTATTTTGCTTTAGAGATACAGAGTGGAAACAGGCCCTTCGGCCCACCGAGTCCATGCTGACCATGGTTACCTGTATTCTAGCTCCATCCTACACACAAGGGACAATTTACAGAATTTACATATGAAGTACATTTTAGTATGAATATATTTTAATAAGCATGAACCAAAATAGTATTGGAGTGCAAGAATATAAATGCTAATAAATATATAACTTTGAAAAGGTACGAATCTTAAACCAAATATTAAAAAATTTAACTTCCCAGATTAAAAAGTTGAAGGAGCTACGGTCGATGTTAATGGAAAAGGACCCGCATGTTGCAGTAACAGTGAGAAAATTGGTGATGGTTTCTTTGTTGGAGATCTTTAAAGACATCACACCGTCGTACAGGATACGGCCTTTAACTGAAGTTGAGATGACAACTAAGGTAATTGATCAAGTTTGTTTAAAGTGTAAACTGCTGAGTGTATATAATTATACATTATGATAGTCATGTTACCATTAAGTGTTACTTATTTTTCAGTCCTTTTACAATTCTATAATTTCCAGATTTATAACTAAACAAAATGGGTGTTGAGTAGATTTGCAGAAATGTTTTTCATAGTCATCATTGACTTAGAACATTGGGCTGTCGAGCCCTTCATCCCACAATGTGGGGGGAGGTGAAGGGACAAGTGTAGCATCTCTTGCGGTTGCAAGGGAAAGTGCCCGGGGAAGGGGTGGAGCGGGAGGGAAGGGAAGAATTGACAAGGGAGTCGCGGAGGGAGAGGTCTTTGCGGAAGGCAGACAGGGGGGGAGATGGGAAGATGTGGCGAGTGGAGGGGTCACGTTGGAGGTGGCGAAACTGGCGGAGACTATGTATTGTATGTGCCGGCTGGTGGGGTAGTAGATGAGGTTGGAGGAGGTGCAGGTGAATCTCTGTCGGACCTGGAAGGACTGTTTGGGTCCCTGAAAGGAGTGGAGTGGGGAGGTAAAGGAGTAGATGAGGCTGGAGTTTTGAGGCATTTGTTTGAACTTGAGCAGATAGGATGTGTCTATACACTTCAGAATTGTATCATCAAGAAGATAACTGAGCCAGTACATTCAGCAGCCATAAATGCCCAGGCCATAACACCCCCACCACTGTGTTTCACAGATGAGGTGGCATGCTTTGGATCTTGAGCAGTTCCTTCTCTCCTCCATACTTTGCTCTTGCCATCACTCTGATATAAGTTAATCTTTGTCTCAGCTGTCCACAAGACCTGTTTCCAGAACTGTGGTTGCTCTTTTAAGTACTTCTTGACAAACTGTAACCTGGCCATCCATTTTTTGCAACTAACAATGCAGTGGTTTGCATCTTGCAGTGTAGCCTCTGTATTTCTGTTAATGAAGTCTTCTGCGGGCAGTGGTCATTGACAAATCCACACCTGAAGAGTGAAGAGTGTTTCTGATCTGTTGGACAGGTGTTTGGGATTTTTATTTATTATAGAGAGAATTCTTCTGTCATCAGCTGTGGAGGTCTTCCTCTTGAGCGCTAGCATGGGTGTTGTGGGCTGAAGGGACTGGTTTTCCAGAGGGCTAGCATGGACGTTGTGGGCCAAATGGATTCTTTGGCTGGCGGCTCAGTCACTCAAGCCTGTTGTCCTTTTACAATTCTATAATTTCCAGATTTATAACTAAACAAAATGGGTGTTGAGTAGATTTGCAGAAATGTTTTTCATAGTCATCATTGACTTAGAACATTGGGCCGTCGAGCCCGTCATTCCACAATGTCTTTGCCGAATATGATGCCAACAAATTTCCTTTGCCGCATCCCTTCAGTCCCAGCACATCCATGTGCATATCTATAAGCCTTTAACTACCACTATAGAATCAACCTCCACACAACCCCTGGCAATGTGTTCAGGCACACACCACTCCGTAAAAATAACTTCCAATCTTTGCCCCTCTCACTTTAAAGTCTTTGACATTGCCACCTGGGGGAAAAAAAGTTTCTGAAAATCACCCTTCCCATGCCTCGCGTAATGTCATAAAGTTTCATCAGGTCTCCCCTCAACCTCCGCTGTTCCAAAGGAAACAACTTCTTCTAGCTAATTCCCTGTAATCCCAACAGCATTCTGATCAACGTCCTCAGCACCCTCTCGGAAGCCTCCACGTGTCTCCTTTAATGAGGCGGCCAGAACCGCAAGCAATACTGCAAACACAGCCTACCCCGAGTCCTATAAAGCTGCAACATGACGTCATGACTCTTGTAGAGAGTGATGCAGTGTGGAACAAGGCCCTTTGGCCCAACTTGCCCACACCAACCAACATGTCCCATCTGCACTCGTCCCACCTGCTTCCATATCCCTCCAAACCTATCCTATCCATGTACCTGTCTAACTGTTGCTTAAATGTTGGCATAGTCTCAGCCTCAACTACCACCTCTGGCAGCTTGTTCCATACACCCACCACTCTTTGTGTGAAAAGGTTATCTGTCACATTCATATTAATTCTTTTCCCCTTCACCTTAAACCTGTGTCATCTGGTCCTCGATTCACCTACACTGGGCAAGAGACTCTGTGCATCTACCCGATCTATTCCTCTCATGATTCTCTCTTTTTCTCTCTCTCTCTTTATTTTTAGTGGGGGGGGGGGGAGTGCATGTAGAAATTACCTTCAATTAGAGAATTCACCGTTCATATCGCTGGGTTGTAAGCTACCCAAGCATAATATGAGTTGCTGTTCCTCTAATTTGTATGTGGCCTCTCTCTGGCAATGGAGGCCCAGAAGAATGTAGGAATGAGAAGCAGAGCTAAAATGGTTAGGCCTTGGCAGACAGAGCGCAAGTGTTCAGCGAAACGATCGCAAGTCTACGCTTGATCTCGTTGATGTACATTGACCTACACCGGGAACACCGGAGGCAGTAGATGAGGATAGAGGAGGTGCATGTGAACCTCTCTGTCTCACCTGGAAGGGGTGTCGAGATCCCTGGATGGAGCTGAGAGAGGAGGTATAAGGGCAGGTGGTACAACTCCTGCAGTTGCAGGGAAAAGTGCCTGGGGGAGGGGGTGGTTTGGGTGGGAAGGGATGAGTTGTGGAGGGAGTAGTCTCCGCAGAAGGCTGAAAGGGGTGGGAATGGGAAGATATGATTAGTGATGGGATCATGTTGGAGGTGACGGCAATGTGGGAGGAAAGATGAGGACCAGGGGAACTCTGTCCCTGTTGCATCTGGGGGGAATGCTGGTTATGTTATGCAGAGGAAGCTGTGGGTGATTTATCATATGCACGTGGCATTTAGAAATCCATTTTCAAGCAAATGAGGGATCTGAGCAAGTTTGGCCTCTACCACTGGACTCTACATGACATGGACTCTGTTCAGCTATCTGTATCTGTTAGTAAGTCTGGGATTTCTGCTTTTCACCAGGCATGTATGGTATTTGTAGACTTGCAGTTGAAATATTGTCTATGAACCACACAGAGTTATCCAGTGAAATGCAGCCAATCTGTGCCTATTTATCTAAAAGCAACATTTCCATACTGCTATCCTCAAATGTTTTAAAAAGTTCTCTCTATGAATTATTCCGCTGCACAAGTCTCAGCTGGGAAGGTCCCTGTCAGATAATATCTTGGTTATGTTCGTTGTCTGGTAGGCTGCCTTTGATCCACATTTGCCATTTCCTGTTTAAAATGAGGAGAGAGCTGCAAATGTCTGGGGTCAGAGGGGCTCATATTTGTGGATTGATAAATGTTTTGGAACATTAAGAAAGGATTATTTTGAAATGAGATGTAGTCAGGATAAGGATTGTTGTGATCATTGATACTCAAGGAGGGATGGATACTTCTTGTCTGCATCCAGTAGTGACGCACAGTGCCCTCCATAATGTTTGGGACAAAGACCCGTCATTTATTTATTTGTCTCTGTACTCCACAATTTGAGATTTGTAATAGAAAAAAATCACATGTGGTTAAAGTGCACATTGTCAGATTTTAATAAAGGCCTTTTTATGCATTTTGGTTTCACCATGTATAAATTACAGCTGTGTTTATACATAGTTCCCCCCCCCCCCCATTTCAGGGCACCATAATGTTTGGGACACATGGCTTCACAGGTATTTGTAGTTGCTCAGGTGTGTTTAAATGCCTCATTAATGCAGGTATAAGAGAGCTCTCAGCACCTAGTCTTTCCTCCAGTCTTTCCATCACCTTTGGAAACTTATATTGCTGTCTATCAACATGAGGACCAAAGTTGTGCCAACGAAAGTCAAAGAAGCCATTATGAGACTGAGAAACAAGAATAAAACTGTTAGAGACATCAGCCAAACCTTAGGCTTAGCAACATCAACTGTTTGGAACATCATTAAGAAGAAAGAGCACTGGTGAGCTTACTAATCACAAAGGGACTGGCAGACCAAGGAACCCCCATTTTAAGGCACCATAATGTTTGGGACACAGCAATGTCTTGTAAATGAAAGTAGTCATGTTTAGTATTTTGTTGCATATCCTTTGCATGCAATAACTGCTTGAAGTCTGCGATTCATGAACATCATCAGTTGCTGGGTGTCTTCTCTGGTGATGCTCTGCCAGGCTTCTATTGCAGCCATCTTTAGCTTATGTTTGTTTTGGGGGCTAGTCCCCTTCAGTTTTCTCTTCAGCATATAAAAGGCATTCTCAATTGGGTTCAGATCGAGTGATTGACCTGGCCACTCAAGAATTGACCATTTTTTAGCTGTGAAAAACTCCTTTGTTGCTTTAGCAGTATGTGTGGGATCATTGTCCTGCTGTAGTACGACCACCAGCCAGTGAGTTTTGAGGGTACACAAAAGGCTAGAGAAACTCAGCGGGTGCAGCAGGAGCGAAGGAGATAGGCAACATTTCAGGCCGAAACCCATCTTCATACTGATGGGAGGTGGGGGGGGGGGGGGGGGGGCGGGGAGAAGAAAGGAAAAAGGAGGAGGAGGAGCCCGAGGGCTGAGGGAGAGGTGGGAAGGGGAGGAGACAGCAAGGGTTAACAGAATTGAGAAAAATCAATGTTCAAGCCCAGAAGATGCAGACTCCCCAAGCGGAATATGAGGTGCTGTTCCTCCAATTTGCGGTGTTGTTCACTCTGGCTATGGAGGAGGCCCAGGACAGAGAGGTCGGATACGGAATGGGAGGGGGAGTTGAAGTGCAGAGCCTTCAACTACCGGGTTGAGGTCGGGTTGGTTATTGTGGACCGAGCAGAGGTGTTCGGCGAAACAATCGCCAAGCCTCCGCTTGGTCTCACCGGTATAGATCAGCTGGCATCTAGAGCAGTGGATGCACTCGATGAGGTTGGAGGAGATGCAGGTGAACCTCTGTCGGACCTGAAAGGACTGCTTGGGTCCCTGAAAGGAGTGGAGGGGGGAGGTAAAGGGACAAGTGTAGCATCTCTTGCGGTTGCAAGGGAAAGTGCCCGGGGAAGGGGTGGAGCGGGAGGGAAGGGAAGAATTGACAAGGGAGTTGCGGAGGGAGCGGTCTTTGCGGAAGGCAGACGGGGGGGAGATGGGAAGATGTGGCGAGTGGAGGGGTCACGTTGGAGGTGGCGAAACTGGCGGAGGACTGTTGTATGTGCCGGCTGGTGGGGTAGTAGATGAGGTTGGAGGAGGTGCAGGTGAATCTCTGTCGGACCTGGAAGGACTGCTTGGGTCCCTGAAAGGAGTGGAGGGGGGGGGGGTAAAGGAGTAGATGAGGTTGGAGTTTTGAGGCATTTGTTTGAACTTGAGCAGATAGGATGTGTCTATACACTTCAGAATTGTATCATCAAAGAAGATAACTGAGCCAGTACATTCAGCAGCCATACATGCCCAGGCCATAACACCCCCACCACCGTGTTTCACATGCTTTGGATCTTGGGCAATTCCTTCTCTCCTCCATACTTTGCTCTTGCCATCACTCTGATATAAGTTAATCTTTGTCTCATCTGTCCACAAGACCTTTTTCAAGAACTGTGGTTGCTATTTTAAGTACTTCTTGGCAAACTGTAACCTGGCCATCCATTTTTTGCAACTAACAATGCAGTGGTTTGCATCTTGCAGTGTAGCCTCTGTATTTCTGTTAATGAAGTCTTCTGCGGACAGTGGTCATTGACAAATCCACACCTGAAGAGTGAAGAGTGTTTCTGATCTGTTGGACAGGTGTTTGGGATTTTTATATATTATAGAGTGAATTCTTCTGTCATCAGCTGTGGAGGTCTTCCTCTTGAGCGCTAGCATGGGTGTTGTGGGCTGAAGGGACTGGTTTTCCAAAGGGGTAGCATGGACATTGTGGGCCGAATGGATTCTTGGGCTGGCGGCTCAGTCACTCAAGCCTGTTGTGCTGGCAGCTCACTCACTCACGACCGGTGGGCTGGCAGTTGACTCACGGCTATTCCTTGAAATTCCATTGCAAGGCCACCAACTTCAAGTGCAGTTTCATACCACTTCAAGCAGGGTGCAAGACCACTAAAGACAGCGAGTCGTGACCTCTCCCTCATCCATCTTGCAGAGACTGAGCCACGCCCACACTTCTTGTTTTATAGTTTCTATCCCTCTCCCACCAGAATGGGCGTGGCCTTCATGGCGTGATTGACATGAGAGAGAATCTCAACATTTTTTGAACACTAATAACTCTTTTATTGTTCATCGATGGAAAAAATCCTCGGCACCTGATGAGCGGAGGGGGACTGAGTAAGATGGACGAACATCACAGCTGTACGTGGTAGCGTTTTTTCTAAAATCAATATAAAGTGCAAACAGGAAGTGGTCAAGATTAGACTTTTAATTATATAGAAGGCAACTTTAATTAGGCAAGCAACTTTAATTAGGCAAGGTAACTTTAATTAGGGAACACAGCTTTAGCATTTCCAAACCAAAGGCAACACAGCTTTAGCATTTCCAAACCTAAGGCAACACAGATAAGGGCACTGACAGGTCAGTAAAACCACTCACAGTTTAGTAGACATGTGTTCAGTGTTATTCACAGCTCAGACTGAGAGATGTGACCCTCTCGCTCCCCCATCTTGCAGGGACTGACTGAGGTACTCAACACTTCCGGGTTTTATAGTCCCTCCGGAAGGGGTGTGGCCTACAGGAGAGAGAAAAAACCCAAAAGTGCTGGATAACTCAGCGAGTCAGGGAGCATCTCTGGAGAACGTGGATGGGTGGCTTTTTGTGTCGTTAAGCCCCTGTCCCACTTTAACGACCTAATTGGCTCATTGCCCTTGACTCATACTCTCAGCATGGTCGCCACGCGGTCATAGGAGGTCTTTGTAATTCATCCTCATGCTCGTGAGTGGTCTCCGCGTACTCGTGACCTCTAGTAAGTCGCGGTGTTTTTTCCAGCCTGATAAAAAATGTCCACGAGTAAAAGAAAAGGCCGGCATGATAAAAAATGGATACTTTTTACTCGTAGGTAGGTTGTAGTAGGTCGTGATGGTAGACGTAGGTCGGTAACTGGCCCGAGAAAAAAAATGCAAACATGACATCATTTTATCATGTGATCATTTTCCACTCGTAGCTAGACGTAGTTGGTCTTAGGTGTGGAAGACTGATGTCGAGGGGGGTCGTAGGAGATCGTAGACATAGGCGTAGGAGGTTGTAGACATAGTCGTAGGAGGTCTTTTACTTCGGCGAGTCAACATGACCTTGACATTTATTTCAACTCGTCTAGGGTCTTCTAAACTCGTGGATTAGTTTGTCCAAGTGGGACAGGCCCTTTACCCTTCAGACTGATTGTGGCAGGGGGGGGGGGGGCGGTTAGGAAGGCTGGAAAGCGTCTGGAAGAAAACCTCGAGCTTCACAATTTGCAACTCTTCAATCCTCTTGTCTCATGCCTGTCTTTTCATCTAAGGCTGATGGACAAAGGCCAATCAACCTCCCTCCTCCCATTCAGCATCCTTCAGCTGTACAATGTGCAACTGATCAAACCTGGTTTGCCTCAAATCTTTTGTATTTTCTCTTCACACTGATTGGGGAGGGGGGGGGGGGGGGAAGAAAGCTGGAAAACCTCTAACGTCACAATTTGCAACTATTCAATCCTTTTGTCTCACACCTTCTGTCTTCTTATCTTCAACATTTGTCCAACTGGCTGCCTATCAAAAGCGCCTCTCACCAGTATTTAACGTGTCTATCCCCCCTCCCCCCCCCCCCCCCCGTTGTCATAGATGGATGCCTCACGTGTCCCATAGTTCTGCTCTAACTCCCTCCAAGGAAATAGGTTCTGAGTCTGAAGAAGGGTTTCGGCCCGAAATGTTGCCTATTTCCTTCGCTCCATAGATGCTGCCTCACCCACTGAGTTTCTCCAGCACTTTTGTCTACCTTCGATTTTCCAGCATCTGCAGTTCCTTCTTAAACAAATAGGTTCTGTGGTCCTCGCCTTTCACCCAACTAGCCTCTGCATCCAACACATGATCCGTTGAAATTTCCAGCGTGATCCCACCACCAGTCACATCTTCCCAAAGCCAACAGAGACCGCTCCCTCCACAATTCCTTGGTTTGCCTATCCCTTCCCACCCCAGGTACATAGTCCTGCAACCACAGGAGATGTAACACCTGTCCCTATTACCTGACCTTCATCCAGGTACCCTCCTTCCAGATGAGGCAGAGGTTCATGTGCACCTCCTCCAACCTCATCTGCCTCATCTCCTGAAAAATCGGCAAGACCAAGCGTAGACTTGGCGACTGTTTCGCTGAACACCTGCTCTCGGTCCGCTAATGCCTTATGGATCTCGTTGCTAAACATTTTAACTCCTCTACCCATTCCCACGCTGACCTTTCTTTCCTGGGCCTCCTGCATTGTCAGAGTGAGGCCACATTCAAACGGGAGGCACAGCACCTCGTGCTCCACTTGTGTAGCTTACAACCCAGCGGCCTCAACATTAAATTCTCCAATTTTATATAACTGTGGTCCACATGGACTCTCACCCATGTCTTGCCTCTCCTTCCCCTTTCACCTACATTCCTTCCTCTAGCTTTGCAATCCTTTTGTCTCACACCTGATGTCTTTTCAGCTTTGGCATTTGTCCAACCTTATGCCGATCCCCCTCCTCTCACCTGCATCAATGTACTACCCGCCAGTCTTTGTCCTGCCTCTCTTATCTCCCAGCTTTCTCCCCATCAATCTCTGAAATCAGTTTAAGGGTCTCCAACTGAAACATCACTATCCATTTTCTCCAGGGATGCTGCCTGAACCGCTGTTACTGCAGCACTTTGTTTTTTGATGAGGAAAACAGCACAGATTTGGGATGTTAGTTTATTTTTGCCATCATCAGCAAGTCACAGTTTTATAATGGAATGTTTTCGCTCGAGTGACAGACGACGTTCTGCCATCGCTTTGCCACAACCAGTGCCACGTCTGTGACTCTGTGGAGATCGCCCGCAGTGCATGCCTCTCTGTCGCAAGTCAGTAGGTGGGCCATTGTCTGTACCTCTCCACAGGTGCACTTGTCAGAGTTCGAGAAGCCCCACTTCAGGACGAGTCCGCAACATCCCACTCCAGTGCGGAGGCGGTTTAGGGCTTTCCAGGTAGTATAAGGCAGATGGTGTCCTGGTGCCATCTGTTGTTTGGTTTTGATGCCTGGCGCGGTTGGCTCTGGTTCCATGAAGCTGTTCCAACTCTTCAAGCGTTTCTTGTCATGTTGGTGATTGTGCAAGGGGTGGCGGGGGTCTGTGTCCGCATTGAAGCGTTCTATTGCAGCTGCCCGATCACGTCTTCAAGATGGTTCGTCAATGCCAGCCAGCTCGTACAGATGTTCAACCCTTGTCGGCTTCAGGCATCCTGTGGTTTTCCTGCAAGCAGTGTTCAATGCAGTGTCCACCTTGCGCGCATGTTTAGAGCGGCTCCAGACGGGGCTTGCATATTCTGCCACTGAGAAACAGAGAGCCAGGGCTGCAGTGTGGATTATTGTTGGTTCACTTCCAAATGAGCTGTTTAATGGAATGAAACCAGAGAATGCTGGACACCCCAGCCTTCTTATGCCTCTTTCATTTCTTCTTATTTTGGAGATTGATTGTGCTTGCATTTTCTTTTTTTTTCCACGAAGATTTGAATGTGTGATCCTAATACTAGACCCATCCCACTAACTAACCAGTCACAGTATTACAAAATAAAAATATTTCTGATGCTGGGAATGCAAAATCAGAACCGAAACTGCAGTAAGTGCTCCACAAATTAGGCAAGATTTGGGAGGACGACACAGTTGGCGTTTCTTGTCATTGACCTTTCAACCTTAACACCATAAAACGTATAAGATTATTAAGGGATTGGATACGCTAAAGGCAGGAAACATGTTACCGATGTTGGGGGAGTCCAGAACCAGAGGAGACAGTTTAAGAATAAGGGGTAGGCCATTTAGAACGGAGATGAGGAAAAACGTTTTCACCCAGAGAGTTGTGAGTCTGTGGAATTCTCTGCCTCAGAGGGCGGTGGAGGCAGGTTCTCTGGATGCTTTCAAGAGAAAGTTAGGTAGAGCTCTTAAAGATAGCGGAGTCAAGGGATATGGGGAGAAGGCAGGAACGGGGTACTGATTGGGGATGATCAGCCAAGGTCACATAGAATGGCGGTGCTGGCTCAAAGGGCTGAATGGCCTACTCCTGCACCTATTGTCTATTGTATCTATGTAACGCAACATTACAAGCTGCATAAATTGTCTGTCCACAGAACTGTCTTGCACAGAACATAAACTTTGCTGTGTATATTATTTAGTATGTCTCACTGTTTCCGTGACATTTTGACCGAGGGCAGGAAGCAAATCAAACCTGAGAGATTAAAAAAACTCTCAAAACAGAAGTAAAAGTGGAAAATAGTGAGCTAAACTCAAACTGTGAAGCTCCTCTGGACAGCATCAGTCTTAAATAATAAACATCACAACCCACCAGTAAAAGGGAGATGAAAATAAATGGTGTTTTATATAGCACCTTCTATAATTTTCGAACACTGCAAAGAGCTTCATAGCTCCAGAAATATCTTTGAAGTGTCATTACAAATTTGTTGAGTAACTCCAGAAAGCTTTTGAGGAAAACTCATTTTGTCTTGCTAATTGAAATGTCAATCCCAAATTTAGGTTTCTGCGATGTAAGTGTTTGAAAATCTCATACTTCAGAGCGATGTTTAGATTGACTAATTGCAGATTGCCCTTTTAATGCTTTATTTTACTGTTTAGTTGAAAGTCTCATCTTGTCTCAATTTTATCAGGGCATTAGCTGCATGTCATAAATGGCACTTGCAGACATGAACATGTAGACTGCAGGTTTAGTGCCTTGCTGGGGTCAGTTTGTCTGCATGGAAAATAATGTCATATCCATGCACATCTAATAAAAATTGCTAAATTAGAGGCGAAGATAGCCACAAAAAGCTGGAGTAGCTCAGCGGGACAGGCAGCAACTCTGGAGAGAAGGAATGGGTTACGTTTCAGTCTGAAGATGGGTCTTGACCCGAAATGTTACCCATTCCTTCCTCCAGAGATGCTGCCTGTCCTGCTGAGTTCCTCCAGCTATTTTGTGTCTATCTTCAGTTTAAAGCAGCATCTGCAGTTCCTTCCTTCTCACTAAATTAGAGGCTGTATTTTATATGGTTTGGAGAAAGCTGTGGCAGATGGACTTTGATTAGAGGAAAGTGAAGTTGCCCTTTTGAGAGAATGTTTGTTGCAGTGAGAGTTTGGAATATGTACCATTTGAATGGGGTTTGAAATTTCACATCTACATCATTAAATGCCATTGCACAAATGCAAACACTTATCCAAAGCTTCTGAAAACTTAACCTTCATACCATTTTTCATGTTGCCACATTTCAGACAGACTTGTGTCTACGTTGAGCAAATTGAAAATAGGAATACAAGATCGAAGATTGTTCAGTTTTGTCACTTGTGTTGTGGTTTGAAACCCAAAATGTGAAAATGTTGAACCTTGGTCTCGCTTGCAACCCCAGCAGTGCTTCAAGATGAGACAGAGGTTCACGTGCACCTGCTCTAACCTCATAGACTGCATTGGTTGTTCCTGATGTGACCTCCTGTACATCGGTGAGACGAAGCGAGGGCTCGGCGTGTGCTTTGTCGAACGCTTGCCCTCGGTCTGCCAAGGCTCACTGGATCTCCCAGTTGTTAATCATTTTAACTCCTGTTCCCATTCCCATATGGACCTTTCCGTGCTGGGCCTCCGCCATTGGCTGTGAGGCTGTACGGAAACTGGAGGAACAGCACCTCATATTCTGCTTGGGTAGCTTACAACCCAACACTATGAACATTGAATTGTCCAATTTTAGGTAAATAATCCCCCACCCCCTCCCACTCTTCAAGGGATTTGTACCATTTCTCCCCTTCCCTTCCATCTATATTTCTTAATTTGGCTTCACGATTTGCACCTCTTCCATTCTTTTGTCTCATATCTTCTGTCTCTTCAACTCTGGCCTTTGTCTGACCATCTGCCAGTCAAAAACTCCCTCACCCGTATCTATCTATTGCCTGCCAGGTTTAGTCCTGCTCTTCCTTCCCCCCACCCCCGCAATCTATCTGAAGAAGAGTCCCAACCCCAAATGTGCAGAGACGCTGCCTGGCCTGGCGTTACTCACTCCAGCATATTTTGTCATATTGTGTAAACCCAGCATTTGCAGGTTCTTGTTTCTAAACTTCATCTGATCTGAACTACGCCATTATTTCACCCAATCAGGGGAATTCTGTTTGTTTCACCCATACCCCCTTCCCATCATCTCTGCTATCAAGGCTAACTTGTTTCCCTTTCTCAGTTATAATAAAGTGTCCCAAATGTTTGCTATTCTGACCAGCTGAATTTTTCCAGCATTTGCTGTTCCTTTTTCAGTTTTCCAGCATTAGCAATGTTTTAACTTTTAAGCATGATATCATATTATCTGGGGAACATAATTTCAAATATTCTAAAATATAGCATTTTTCATACTCTCTTATCATTTCATGTCAATGTTGAATACTATATCTGCAGTAAAAGGTGGTGAACCGAGAACACTAAACGGTCTGAAGAAGGGTCTCGACCCGAAACATCACCCATTCCTTCAGGCAGCGAGATGCTGCCTGTCCCGCTGAGTTACTCCAGCATTTTGTGTTTATCTTTGTTGTAAACCATCATCTGCAGTTCCTTCTTACACACTAAACAGACACATAGCTTTCCATCGGTGGCTCTTGCTCAGAGAGAGATTACATGCGTGAGCTGCAAGGCGGTGCTCTGATCCTCCCTAACTGCTACTGCTTCAGACGATCCAATTTGCTTGTGGCACTGACATGCGGCTTGATTTTTCAGTGATCACTTACTATCTCTGCGTATGCTTTCACGGACAAAGCATTGATGGGTTTGCTCTTGTGAATGCTCTGTCTCACTCGATTATGATAGAGCTGTTCTGGAAACTTCCTGATGTGGCACTTTGCAGTGATTTGAAAGGATCATTCCGTTTGCTCTGATCAATGCCATCAAACTTCCTCTTTGATAGTTTTGGATCTTCTCAAAAATTGTAGAAGAATGGGGATACTTACCTGCTGACTGCCTGTTTAGGTGCGCGTTGATTAGTGCGAGGATGTCTTTACATTAGTTCCTTGCAAGTTGTCATGACCACCATTTTGTTGAACCACTTTTGTAACACTGTATGCAACAGTGCAACTGAGCATTCAGTGTTACAATAAATTGTTCAACTGTGACCCAAACAGGGTGGTTACGAATGTGAAAGCTATGAAAGAATTATGTTTATTTATTTCCAGGTTCGAAAAGAAACGCTATTTTTGAGAGAATTTGAAGAAGGATTAGTGTGTCAGTACAAGTTTTATTTGGAAAATCTGGAACAGACTGTTAAAGGTACTTGGGTTATAAACAATATCATGTAAATAATGTAATAATATTTGTTATTATAATAATATAATATATTATAACATACAGCCCTGTATATGTAAGGACTTTATTTGTTTATTAATGATAACTGTCATCAAGGTTTTTTTCCAGGAAATACTTCATGGTCCATACTTAATCATCGTTAATGCATATCAATTACAAATGTTACATTTAACATTTTTTGTAAGCAATCAACTAAGTTAATAATACTAGCAACTAAAATTTTAAACTCAAATCAAAATTCAGAGAATTTGAAAATCTATTTTTAAAAAACTTTTTAGAGGTGTCAGTATGTCACAAAACAAAGCTCATAATGTATTATATGAAATAGTTCTCTAACTTGGAGCAGAGAATAAGTGGATCTAAATAGACTAAATGTGTTTAGTTATTATATTAATAATAATTGCTTTACTTGTTATTTTACTGACATAAATATGTGTTTTTTTTTATGAGTAATATGTGCAAGGTGCCAGAAAAACTGTCGATTGGCAAATGTTGTGCCCCTATTCAAGATGGGCTGCAGGGTAAAGCCTGGGCACTACAGGCCAGTGAGCCAAACATCTCTGGTCAGAAGGTTACTCGAGAGTATTCTGAGGGATCAGATATTCATGCATTTTGATGGACATGGCTGATTGGGATTAGTCATAATCATACTTTATTAGCCAAGTATGTTTTGCAACATACGAGGAATTTAATTTGTCATACAGTCATACCAATAAAAAGCAACAGAACACACAAAATGCATTTTAACATGAACATTCACTATAGTGACTCCTCCACATTCCTCACTGAGATGGAAGGCAAAAAAGCATTCAATCTCTCCCTTGAGAGTAAGATCGTCCCATCAACAGAAGGTTAGAAGTCCCCGACCACTGAAGGACAAGGGAGAGATTGAATGCTTTTTTGCCTTCCATCTCAGTGAGGAATGTGGAGCTTCCCGACGTCGGTCTCAACCCGAGACAGCGAGCTCCTTGATGTTAAAGTCTGCAGGCCACGGTTGGCTCAGTCAGTCCCGAGCAATGCCGCCAGCTCCACGATGTTAGGCCGCAGAGCCACCGGAGATACGACCCGGAAAACAATCGCATCTCCGGCAGGGTAAGAGATTGGAAAAAAAAGTTTCCTCCAGCCCACCCCCCACATAAAACAAACCAGAGAACATTAACACAAACTTTTTAAACACACTAAAAATAAAAAAATGAAAAAGACAGACAGACTGTAGGCGAGGCTGCCATCGAAGCGCCACCTGGTGGTCAGCACGGTTTTGTACGAGGGAAGTTGTATCTCACAATCTGAGCTGGAGGTGTCATATATATGGATTTCAGCAAGGCATTTGACAAAATTCTGCACGAGGGCTGCTCTGGAAGGTTAGATTGCATAGGATTCAAGGAGAGATAGCTGAATTGATAGAAAATTGGCTTCACGGAAGGAAGCAGAGGGTGGTGGTGGAAGGTAGCTTCACAGATTGGAGGCCTGTGACTAGTGGTGGGCCTCAGGGTTCGGTGCTGGGCCATTGCTTATCATCATCTATATCAATTCTTTGGATGAGAACATACAAGGCATGATTAGCAAGTTTGCACATGGCACTAAAGTGGGTAGTTTTGCAGATAGTGAAGATGGTGAAGATTGTAGCAAGAATATTGATCAATTGACCAGGTGGGCTGAGGAATGGTTGATAGAATTTAATACAGAGAAATGTGAGGTGTTGCATTTTGTGAAGACTAACAAAGGCAGGAACCAAAATAGTGAATGGTAGGGCTCTGGGGAGTGTTGTAGAGCAGAGGGATCTAGGAGTACAGGTGCTTGGTTCCGTGAAGGTGGAGTTATAGGTAGATAGGGAGGTCAAAAGGGCTTTTGGCACATTGGTCTTCATCAGTCAGAGTATTGAGTATAGACGTTGGGAGGTCATATTACAGTTATATCAGACATTGGCGAGGCCACGTTTGGAGTATTGTGTTCGGTTTTGTTCACCATGTTACAGGATAGATGTTGTCAAGCTGGAAAGGGTGCAGAGAAGATTTACAAGGATGTTGCCAGGACCTGAGGGCCTGAGATATAGGGAGAGGTTGAGCATCTTGGAGTGCAGGACGATGAGGGGTAATTTTATAGAATACACAAAATCATGAGGATTAGAGGTAATTGTAAGGTAGTTTGCAAAGAATAGGGGAATTGATAACCAGAGGAGATAGGTTTAAGGTGAGAGGGAAAAGATTTAATAGGAACCTGAGAGGGTAACTATTTTTACATAAAGGGTGGTGGATGTATGGAATGAGCTGCTGGTGGAGCTATTGAGGCAAGTGCTATTATAACGTTTAAGAAACAGTTAGACCGGTACATGAATCGGACAGGTTTAGATGGATGTGGGCCAAACACAGGAAGGATGGACTAGTGTAGATGGGGCATGTTGGTCAGTGTGGGCACGATGGGCTGAAAGGCCTGTTTCCATACTGTATCACTCTGACACCCTGACTGTCCATCCAGTGATATGGGAATTCATCACTAATTGTTGGCTAAAGTTTTTTTCCATAGTCATAATTGAGGACTAATTTATCTGAAAGCAATTGCACACACAAGATATAAGTACCATTTCCGAATTCTATAGATTTTACAACCCTCATTTAAATGAAAAATAAAAAAACCCAAAACATCACTACCCATGTTTTCCAGCATGGAGTAAGCCGTCTTACTCCAAGACTGAGTCTTTTTTTAAAACCCAAGTAACGTAAAGTTGATTTACTTTGTGAATAGTTGCAAAAAATATCCTTCATAAGGGATCAGCTTTCCGAGAGTTAGGGGAGAGAAATACTGTTGTTTGAATAAAAGTGTTCATGAAGAGAAAAGGAAGAATTTCCAATTCTGTAGCTTTTGATGAATTGATGTTTTGTGGGGATGTCAGCAAGATTCTACAACTTTATTGAAACAACTGTCAACAAATAAGTTGGGGTGGACTGCGTATGACGTAGCTCACAGCAGTCATGTTGAGCGCCAAACAAATATAGCTTAGATAGACACCAACCCATTCAAAATTCCAACATCTTTTTCCCTCTTAAAATTAGTAAAGGGTTTTCTGGAAAAATGGTGGGTGGAAGATAGTTTAATACAAATTACTGCATAAAATTAAGTACTAACACTTCCTGCAGTATTTGTTACCAGGTCTGTTTGACATGGGCATTGCACAACTATCTTCACTAGCTGAGAACGATACTCACTAAATACGTAAGATCAAAAAGTTCATGTGATAGAAGTAGAATTAGGCCATTCGGCCTATCAAATCTACTCCGCCATTCAAACATGGCTGATCTATCTCTCCTAACCCCATTCTCTTGTCTTCTCCCCATAACCTCCGACACATGTACTAATCAAGAATCTCCGCCTTAAAAATATCCACTGATGGCCTCCACAGCCTTCTGTGGCAAAGAATTCCACAGATTCATCACCCTCTGACTAAAGAAATTGCTCCTCATCTTCCTAAAAAAACTTCCTTTAATTCTGAGGATTTACCCTCTAGTCCTAGACTCTTCCACTAGTGGAAACGTCCTCTCAACATCCACTCTATGCAAGCCTTTCACTGTTTTATGTTTCAATGAGGTCCCCCATCATTCTTCTAAACTCCAGTGAGCGACAAACGCTCATCGTAAGTTAACACTCTCATTCGTGGGATCATTCTTGCAAACCTCCTCTGGACCCTCTCCAGGGCCAGCACATCCTTCCTCAGATATGGTGCCCAAAATTGCTCACACTATTCCAAATGCGGCTGTATCAGTATTACATCCCTGTTTTTATAAACAGGCCCTCTTGAAATAAATGCTTACATTGCGTTTGCTTTATTTACTACCAATTCGACTTGCAGATGAACTTCTTGGGAATCCTGCACCAGCACTCCCAAGTCCCTTTGTACCTCCGATTTCTGGTTTATCTCCCCATTTAGAAAATAGCCTACGCCTTTATTCCTGCTACCAAAATGCATGACGCCACACTTTGCTACACTATATTCCATCTGCCACTTCTCTGCCCACTCTCCCAACCTGTCCAAGTCCTTCTGCAGAGTCCCTGTTTTCTCCACACTACCTTCCGCTCCACCTATTTTTGTATCATCCACAAGCTTGGCCACAAAGCCATCAACCCCCTCATCCAAATCATTAATATACAACTTGAAGAGTAGCGGCCCCAGTTCTGACCCCTACGGAACTCCGCTAGTCACTGGCAGCCAACCAGAAAAAGCCCCCTTTATTGCCACCCTTTGCCTTCTGCCATCCAGCCATCCTGCCATCTATGCTAGTATCTGCCCTTTGATACCGTGGGCTCTCATCTTCCTCGGCAACCTTGCGTGTGGCACCTTATCAAAGACTTTCTGAAAATCTAATTAAACAACATCTACTGACTCTCCTTTGTCTGTCCTGCTGTTTACTTCTTCAAAGAATTTCAAGCAAGACCTCCCCTTCACAAAGCCATGCTGTCTTCGGCATATTTTATCGTGAACATTTTAGTACTTCGTAACCTCATCCTTTATAATGGATTCTAAAATCTTACCAACCACTAGTCAGACTAACCGGCCTGAAGGGGAATCAAGAACTATAGGACCGATGCTATTGGGAAGATTTATTCTTTGAGATAGAATTTACTCCCATTTGGAAGAGAGTGGGCTAATTGAGTTTTTTGAGGAGGTGACAAAGGAGATTGATGGAGGTAGGGCAGTGGATGTTGTATACATGGATGTTAGTAAGGCTTTTGATAAAGTTCCTTATGGTAGGCTGATCCAGTAAATTAAGCTGCATGAGATTCACGATGACTTGGGAGTATGGATTCAGAATTGGCTTATTCATAGAAGTTGTTGTGGAAGGTGGATATTCTGGCTGGGGGCCTGTGACCAGTGGAGTTCCACAGGGATCTGTGCTGGGACCTCTGCAATTTGTGATTATATATAAATGACTTAGACGTAAATGTAGATGGGTTTGTGAATAAGTTTGATGATGACATCAAAATGGAAGGAGTTGCAGGCAGTGAAGAATGCTGTCAGAAGATACAAAGGGTTATAGATCAGCTGCAGAAATGGGCAGAAAAATGGCAGATGGAGGTTAACCCTGAGTAAGTGTGAGCTGATGCATTTTGGGATGTTGAATGTAAGGAGGGAGTATACAGTTAATGTCAAGACCCCTAAAAGCATTGATGTGCAGAGGGATCTCACAGGGAGTCCACGTTCATGTCACTGAAGGTTGCAGCACAAATAGATAAGGCAGTAAAGAAGGCACATGGCATGCTTGCCTTCATTGCATGGAGCATTGAATAGATGAGTCAGGCCGTCATGATGCAGCTCCACAGGACAATGGTTAGGCCGCATTTACAGTATTCTGGTCTCACCATTGCAAGAAAGACACGGGAGCTTTGAGGGTGCAGAGGAGGTTTACCAGAATTCTGCCTGGATTAGAGGCTTTCAGCTAAAGGGAGTGGTTGGATAGACTTTAGTGTTTTCTCTGGAACGTTAGAGGTTGAGGGGAGATGATAGAAGTATATAACATTATGAGAAGCAATAGATAGGGTAGACAATCAGAACCCTTTTCCCACGGTAGAAATATCCAACACTAGAGGGCACTAGATGGCGAGTGGGGGAACGTTTAAAACAGATGTGCGAGGATTTTTTTATTTTTTACACAGAGTGGTGGGGATCTAGAACGTTCTGCCAGGGGTAGAGGTGGAGCCAGATATGTCGGTGGCATTTAAGAGGAGGAGCATGAGGGCTGAGGGAGAGGTGGGAAGGGAAGGAGACAGCAAGGATTAACAGAATTGTGAGAAATCGATGTTCATGCCAGCAGGATGCAAACTCCCCAAGCGGAATATGAGGTGCTGTTGACATCGATTTCTCACAATCCCGAAACATTGCCTATTTCCTTCGCTCCATAGATGCTGCTGCACCCGCTGAGTTTCTCCAGCATTTTTGTGTACCTTGGCGACATGTCGTGGGTGACCTCTCATGACCATAGGAGACCTCTCACGACCATACAGGCTGTATGGTGGTGAGAGATCTCCTAAGGTCGTGAGAGGTCTCCAAAGAGTCGTAGCGTCTTTCTGGTCGCCGCTGAATTTTCAACAGGTCGCCAAAACTTTCAACATATCACGGGTGCCGGCAGTCACCTGTAAAGGAACACGTAAGTGGGACAGGCCCTTAACGATGGAAGGAAATTCAGGCCAGGCATTCTAACATTGGTGATTTGAACCAGGCCTGTGCCTTTGCTGTTGGTAGGGTGAACCCCTGCCTAAAGAAGTTTAAAAGGAGCGACAAGCGTCCAGAATATAAATGGGATGTTAGCGTACTGGAAATGTGGAATGAGGTAGATTGATTTAACATATATTGTTTGGGAAAACAACATGCCCATTTGGTGGTTCTAAGTATACTAATAATATTACACAATAATAATCCACAGTCCCATTGTTCAAAATCCTGACAAATCATCATCTGGCTCATTGAGCACTGATTATTCTCTCCTATTGAGTGCCTGGTTCCTGTGCTTACATGAAACTTATTGGGTTCATTAGAGAAATTTTATACCGCTGCAAAATCTTAAGAAAATATGAATTAAAAGTGTATTAACAGTAATCCAAAAGTCTGGAAAATCCAAAGTAGACACAAAATGCTGGAGTAACTCAGCGGGACAGGCAGTATCTCTGGAGAGAAAGAATGGGTGACGTTTCGGTCGAGACCCTTCTCTAGTTCCGACAGTCTGGAAAATCTGCTGGTCGGGTACCTCGAGTCCTGAGTGGGCCAGATTAACAAACGTTTAGTCTCATCCATTGATTTGCAGGATTTACCAGTTTAAGTGGCCAGGACATTGCATTCAAATTTATCATTACAAGCAGAGGAATGTGAGTTTGGGAAATGTTATATTTTATGAAGACAAATAATAGTAAGGGATTACGTGAAGAAGCCCCGCCTGGCGCTGGAACAGCATACTTCAAAGCAGCGGCATGAAAAACACAGAACATAATAGCCGGAGTAAGATAGTAAGGCTCAACATAGATTTAGAACTACCAGATGATCATTTATTTTATGAGGGTCGGGAGTGGAGGGCACGTAATCCCTCATCGTTACTCCTCATAAAATAACGATCAAACTTCGAACTGGTAAGTTCTCGTTTAATCGTACTATTTTTCTTCGGAGTCACGTGAGTGACTACGTGAAGATTCTGAAGCTTTCTGTGTTTTTCATGTCGTAGACTCCTTCCATACGACACTCTGGCTCACACAACACAGTAATGAGCAAAATAACACATTTTTTCCCCCAAACATTGCCTCAAGTTATGTGATAAATTATTTCACATTATAAAAGAATAAAAGTAATGCCCTTTCGATTGAAAGGCAAATTTATCACAAAATATCAATTGATATATATAATTTGATGGTATGAACAAATCAACAATTATAGAGAACCCAACACTCCATGTCCAATCGTGACACAATGACTGATTTTATTTAATTTAATATTTATTTTACACCCTCCTGTGGCCTTACATCTTTGCTCGAGCGACTCATCCTGTGCCATTCCTGTGAATGTATCTACCTCCTTAACAGAGTAATTTTCCACATTTCAGTGTCTAGTTCCACTGAGTGTTATTCAATGTTTAACCATCTAGAATACATTTCTCTAGAACCATCAGTTTTATTGAACGTAATGTGTTTTGTTTTTTTTTTGTGTGTAATAAATAGTGCTGTCTCATTACCACAGAGACTCTTAGTTACTTTAACATATTTCATCAATGTTCACACACACACACAATTTAAGGCCGACAGGATATGCTTATAGGTTTACCTTGGTTCCAGCTCTTCTTGGTCTGCTTTGTTTGGTAAATTCATAAACATATATGATAATGTAATCTGTATCCACATATAATTATAACGTAATATTTACAATATTTGCACTCTTATCTTGATACTAAAGTCATCAGCATTATTACTTTCAATGTTAACTTTTTTGAATCATTGATAGAACTGGTGTTGTACTTACACACACACACACACACACATATATATAAATATATAAATATATATATATATATATATATATTTTTTTTTTTCCTTACTGGTGCTGTGGTGGGTACTTCATGACCAGCCACCACTATCAGTGCATTTTTAGGGTCAGTTCTCCATTTTATTTTTACTGCCCTTATTACTCCTGAGTTTTTCCTCAAGGAGACTACCTTCAAATATCTGAGGTAGATATTCCCACCATAATTCATCATATATATTAATATATGAAACCCCTTTAGGGTAGGTTAGGGAATGTTTTTGGGCCTTTTAACCCTTTTTGGCTTGAATTCTTTATTTACTTTATTTTTTGATTTTTTTTTTTTTCCATTATTTATTTCAAGCCATAACCTTTTTTAGTCTGAAGGCCTTTTATTGAATTTTTTAAATTATAGCTTTCTGACTTTATAAAATTTCCCCCACCCCCCGTGCCAAAAGTTTGTGGAGCGACTAAAAAATTTTTCTAACGTAATTTTGACGGCCACCGGTATCGGAACCGGCTCCGTAATCTCCCGTTCCGATCGCTCCCCTTAGGACGTTCTTTTTTAAAACTCCGTTGTTTTTCAACTTATTGTTTACTTTTAAATTAGTTTTAAATTCTGGTATTCAGTACCAGCCACGGAGTTTTTTAGACCCTGAAAGTGTTTTTTCCCCTGCACTTACCTGCGGGCCCGTACCTACCGCTGTCGAGGAGCTGCCTCTGCAGCTCTTGCTCTGCCGTCAGCGTCGACGTAATGCCGTTCCAGCGCCAGGCGGGGCTTCTTCACGTAGTCACTCACGTGACTCCGAAGTAAAATCATTTATTGCAGACTGCAATGTATATCTTCATTAAAGTTGAATGCCTGCTAATGAGTATAGGTTCAAAGCCTCAGTTGTGTGTGATGTTCTGTGGATTTGGTGAATAGCTTCGCCATCAATTTCAATCAGTCACATTGCCCTCCATAATGTTTGGGACACAGACCCATCATTTATTTATTTGCCTCTGTTCTCTACAATTTGGGATTTGTAATAGAACAAAATCACATGTGGTTAAAGTGCACATTGTCAGATTTAAATAAAGGCCATTTTTATACATTTTGCTTTCACCATGTAGAAATTACAGCTGCGTTTATACATAGTCCCCACATTTCAGGGCATCAATGTTTGGGCCACAGCAATGTCATGTAAATGAAAGTAGTCATGTTTAGTATTTTGTTGCATATTTCCTTTGCATGCAATGACTGCTTCAAGTCTGTGATTCATGGACACCGGTTGCTGTGTGTCTTCTCTGGTGATGCTCTGCTGTATTGCAGCCATCTTTAGCTTATGCTTGTTTTCGGGGCTAGTCCCCTTCAGTTTTCTCTTCAGCACACACAAGGCATGCTCAATTGGGTTCAGATCGGGAGATTGACATGGCCACTCCAGAATTGACCATTTTTTAGCTTTGAAAAACCCCTTTGTTGCTTTAGCAGTATGTTTGGGATCATTGTCTTGCTGTAGAATGATCTGCCGGCCAATGGGTTTTGAGGCATTTGTTTAAACTTGAGCAGATAGGATGTGTCTATACACTTCAGAATTCATTATGCTACTACCATCAGCAGTTGTATCATCAATGAAGATAAGTGAGCCAATACCTTCAGCAGCCATACATGCCCTGGCCATAACACCCCCACCACCGTGTTTCACAGATGCTTTGGATCTTGGGCAGTTCCTTCTCTCTTCCATACTTTGCTCTTGCCATCACTCTGATGTAAATTAATAATCGTCTCATCTGTCCGCAAGACCTTTTTCCAGAACTGTGGTTACTCTTTTAAGTACTTCTTGGCAAACTGTAACCTGGCCATCTAATTTTTCCGGCTAACCAGTGGTTTGCATCTTGCAGTGTATTTCTGTTCATGAAGTCTTCTGCGGACAGTGGTCATTGACAAATCCACACCTTACTCCTGAAGAGTGTTTCTGATCTGTCGGACAGGTGTTTGGGGATTTTTCTTTATTATAGAGAGAATTCTTCTGTCATCAGCTGTGAAGGTCTTCCTTGGCCTGCCAGTCCCTTGGCGATTAGTAAGCTCACCAGTGCTCTCTTTCTTCTTAATGATGTTCCAAACAGTTGATTTTGGTAAGCCTAAGGTTTGGCTGATGTCTCTAACAGTTTTATTCTCGTTTCTCAGTCTCATAATGGCTTCTTTGACTTTCATTGGCACAACTTTGGTCCTCATGTTGATAAACAGCAATAAAAGTTTCCAAAGATGATGGAAAGGCTGGAGGAAAAACTAGGTGTTGAGAGCTCTCTTATACCTGCATGAAGGAGGCAATTAAACACACCTGAGCAATTACAAACACCTGTGAAGCCATGTGTCCAAAACGTTATGGTGCTCTGAAATGGGGGGGACTATGGATAAACACTGCTGTAATTTCTACATGGTATAAAAATGGCCTTTATTAAAATCTGACAATGTGCACTTTAACCACACGTGATTTTTTTCTATTACAAATCTCAAATTGTGGAGTACAGAAACAAATAAATAAATGATGGGTCTCTGTCCCAAACATTATGGAGGGCACTGTAGATCTCGAGCAGCCAAATAAAAGGCCTCTGTTTAAATACTGCCCCTTTGTAAATGTTGGAATGTAGAATTTCTGCGGGAGAACGATGACATTTTGTTTAAACATCGCTACGAACAGTGTGTGTACTATGTAATTTTGTAGCCTTGGAAGATAGATTAGCGAAGAGCCGCATTAATAAAGGAAGCAAGCTGAATTTGCTTTTTTGGCCCTGTTCCCATCTTTGAAATTAAAGATATTCCTCTTTCTTCAACAGACTGGAAGCAGATGAAGAAAAAGAAGAGTAATGTTGTTTCGTTAAAAGCATATAAAGGCCTTGCAGAAGTGGCTATCAAATGTATTTGTGAATTGCTGGTGGCTTTACCACATTTTAACTTCCATAACAACATAGCTGTCTTGGTTGTGCCACTTATGAATGATACGTCAAGGAAGGTAAAACTTGCCATACATTTGTATTCTTGTACTCAGATAGGTCGTGGAAGGCAACCTACCATTATCAAAATTACCCTTATTAAAAATGGTTTAACATATCTCTATATAAACACCATCTCAGTGTCGCCGTTGTGTAGCTGCTTCGTCATTTGGGTTCTCTCCTGACCAACAGTACATAGTACAATGATTAAGGTGGGGAAGGAATGGTGAAAGAGGGGATGTAAGGGTTACTTGAAGTTAGAGAAATCAATATTCTTACTGCTGGGTTGTAAGCTGCCCAAGCGAAAAATGAGGAGCTGTTCCTCCAATTTGTGTTGGGCCTCACTCTGATAATCCCTTGTGTGAGAATCCCCAGGGCACACAGCTTAAACGGAGACCCACAACCATCAGTTCAATGTCCGGGACACCCACACGCTCCTTCACCGTGATGTGACCAGAGTTGTACCGACCGCTGTCACTCTCTGTGCAGTCCCTGTCTGCCCGAACAGTCACACTCGCACTAGACTCCGGGATGTCCTCATGGAGCCATGTCCCCGCAAAACACCGAGATGACTGCACTCACGGCGCTCCCTCCCACTCCTCACAAGTGCAGGTAGCACGTCCATCTTGTTTTTTCGGCGACCACACATTCCCCACTGTGATGGAAGGCAAATAACATACCTTCCTTCCTCCTTTTCTCCTGCGGTCGGGGCAATCAAAACTTGCGTAGTTAGGGCGGTCGAAGCTCCCGCAGTCGGCGATCGAAGCTCCCACATCGGGGCGGTCGAAGCTCTTACGGTTGGAGCTCCTGCAGTCGATCCCTAACAAAGGGACCGGCAGCTCCGCAATGTTAAAGCCGCAGTGCAGACTGAGATACGGTGAAAAAATCGCATCTAAGTGATGAAAGAGATAAAACATATTTCACCAAACCACCCCCCCACCGCCGCATAATACAAAAACTAAAGATGCACTAAAAACATACAAGTAAACACAGACCAAAACAGCAAGAGAAGAAAAAGATGAGATGGGCTTTTGACGTGGCTGCCATGTACGGTGCCATATACGCTACAGGTGTCAGTCATCTGCCTTCTCTTGTGTCTCGAGGGAATAATATTCAACTGGAAATACTGTTGAGAATTGAATCTAAAATTGGATACATATTTCAATTTTTTTTTTCAAGAACATAGGAAAAGGAACCAAATAGCCACTGCAGAATGATGGGATAAATGATCTGATTGTGTTGTGAAGTTATGTGAATCGGTTGAGTTTTTAATGACACCTTGTTTTTTTGCTCATCCTTTATCTCTCCAGATTTCAGCAATGTGTTGTGAAACAGTGGAAAATCTTTTTAAGCAGGACAAAATCGGCCAAGCTTCACTTTGTTTGGTCAAAATAATTTCTGGTCTTGTTAAAAGCAGAAGCTACAAGCTCAGACCTGCGGTAAATTCTATTGTTCAGTAATTTTAAGTTGGTTATTTTGTGAAACCCTACCAATACTGCCACTCTAAAGTATTTGTTTGTTTTTTCTTCATGTGGTACCAAAAATAATGCTGAAGGAACTATATTCAATTAAAATTTGTTTTAATTATTTTAAACTATGTTATTGTTTCTGTAAACTACAGTTTAAAACCATCAGAGTTTCAATTTAGAAATTAAATTCTCATTTGCTTTGACCTGTGCTTGTTCAATTCTGGTTTAGTCAAATTCATTGGTTGAAGTTAATGGATATTTTGAAGGCAGGTATAGATGGATTCTTGATTAGTGCGGGTGTCAAGGGTTATGATGAGAAGGCAGAAGAATCAGGTTGAGAGGGAGAGATAGATCAGCCATGATTGAATGGTGGAGTAGACTTGATGGGCCGAATGGCCTAATTCTGCTATTACTTATGAACTTATGAAGTAGAACCCTTGTAGTCTAAATTAACTAATCTCTAAGTAGGGAGAGTGTTTTTGGTAACTTGATATTAAGCACTATTTGTAAAAATTATTATGTTGTGACATAGTTCTCTTGTGTTCCTGTGACATAAATAGCTCTTTATTGTTCAACTGTTCAGTCTGATCATAATTAAATTGTGAATTTACAGATGTGGAACAAGTCAAACATGTTCCTGAATAGTCATTTGTTGGAACTTTATTGTAAGAGCAAAAGTTCTGCAAGTTAGACCCTCAACTTTATTATGAATCCTGTTAGTTGCAGAATTACGTTGGAATGTTATTGTAAAACATTGCCAGTCTTTCAAAAGCTTGATTCAAACAATGTCTGGGATGTTGTGTTCGCTACAGAAATAATCCTGAACCCAGGAGAAAAATAAATTGCCTGTCTTGTTTCCATCTTTGCAAACGTGATGACTGGCACTCAAAATGAATTGAGAAAACTCAATGTGTTTTTGTGCTTATGTGTGTGAGCATGTGCATGCATGTACGTGCATATGCATTTGTGTTTGACATGGGGTCTTGTAAACATGTCCTGTATAGGACAGAACTGCAGATGCTGGTTTACACCAAAGATAAACACAAAATACTGGAGTAACTCAGCGGGTGAGGCAGCATCTTTGGATAGAAGGAATGGGTGACGTTTCGGGTCAAGACCCTTCTTCAGACTGAACGCCCTCTTCTGTCATTCGACTCACTTTGTTTAGTATTCCCCTCTGTGTGAAACTCCATTCATTTGGATAGTTGATTTGGTGGCTTTCTCTGCAGTTTGATGGGATAAATGGCTCGTATTCTTGTTGGGTTATTTTTCTGATTAAATTATTATTTAATTTGAGGCACAATGGTCTTAAGATTTTCAATCGGGTGTGTTCTAAGGTTGATTATTTTGCCATCAGGTGCTGAAAACATTCCTTGCTTTGCGGATTAAGGAAGTGGAGGTTAAAAAGGATTCCGAGGATATTGCCCCAAAAAAAAGATTCCTAACTTGTAAAGAGAAGAAGAAAAATCTGTCTCGGATGCAGAGAAAGGTAATGTCTTCCTTGCTTAATTGTTGCTGCATCTTGGACAGAAGTGAGGGAAAAACCCTTGCTGTTAAAATAATGTTTGCTAATGTGTGAATGCATCAGTTTAATTTAAAGCAATTGTTTTCCAGTGGAAAAAAGCAGAAGAGAAACTTGAGAAAGAACTTCTAGAAACAGAAGCTGCAGAAAGTAAAGACAAAAAATTAAAATTGGTATGTGGTTTCTGCACTTCAACCGTCGGTGCGGCATGTTTTAAAATGTCTAATTTATTTAGGGTTTTTTTTCCCAGTTCAGTTTAGTTTATTGTCACGTGTACCGAGGTACAGTGAAAAACTATTGTTGCGTGCTATCCAGTCAGCGGACAGACAACACATGAATACAATCTACAGTGTATAGATACATGATAAGAGAATACCGTTTAGTGCAAGGTAAAGCCAGCAAAGTCCGATCAAGGATTTATTCATTCCTACCAAAATTTCCAATTCAACCAGGTCAGAAAAAGAGATGAACCAGAACCAGGGGCCACAGTCTTAGAATAAAGGGGAGGCCATTTAAGACTGAGGTGAGAAAAAACTTTTTCACCCAGACAGTTGTGAATTTGTGGAATTCCCTGCCACAGAGGGCAGTGGAGGCCAAATCACTGGATGGATTTAAGAGAGAGTTAGATAGAGCTCTTGGAGCTAGTGGAGTCAAAGGATATGGGGAGAAGGCAGGCACGGGTTATTGATTGGGGATGATCAGCCATGATAACAATGAATGGCGGTGCTGGCTCGAAGGGACGAATGGCCTCCTCCTGCACCTATTTTCTATGTTTATGTCTATGTATTATAGATTAAAAAGATACTGGAGGAAAGTTGTCACAATTGGGTGTTCTTTTGGCCACAAGTCATCCATCGAGACTCGGGGTTGGGAAGAAGGATGCTGAAACAATTTTATGTTGTTAAATAAATGACTTGCACTAAAGTTGAAGCATTTTTGTTGGAACTGCTAAGAGAATATGTGAAAGAAAAAAATATAAGACATTAAACGTGCACTCTGAAAATAATTTTTTGGCAGAGGGAATATATGCCAAATGTCAAACATCTTTAGAACTTAACTTTTATTTGCTCAGTGATCACCAATCTATATTGGCTGGCCTGATGGCAATCTGCAAATATGTCATAGTTTATGTATCATATCATCGTTGACATAACCACTTCAGTGTGTGCTGTTGGCACCGCATTTTGCCTGTTGCACGGAGAGAAAGCACCTTTATTCCAAATTTTTAATCAAAACATAACGGAATTAATTTATAAGATTGCTCTCTTTGTTGTCTGGTATCCCCTTGCCAGATGTAGAACATTTTTGTGTGTGTGTATGTTACCATAAATTAGTAGCATATCTCAACGATTAGTCACCTACTAAATGTAGTCTTTATTGTTAGCTTTGTTTATTTGAGCAGTTATATTTTTCGTTATTTTGTGACATAAACTGTTGAATGCTTACATGTCACTTTTTAATGTCCAAAGTAAAGACGAGGAGGTGTGCAGAACACATTATAAAAGCCCAGTCCCACGGTACGAGTTCATTCCAAGAGCTATCCCGAGTTTGCCTTGATTCGAACTCGGAGATTTACGGTAATGGCCGCTCGTCGGTACTCGGGGCTCTCGTGGACATTTTTCAACATGTTAAAAAATGTTCACGAGTCTTCCCGTGCTTACCTGCCGTTCGCGAGTCTTCCCGAGTACCTGCCGTTAGCGTAACGAGCTGCTAAGAGACGTCCCCAAGCTCTGACGTACCCGCTACGTTCATTCTCCGTGCTTACCATGAGTTTGATTTTTTTTAAACTCGGGAGAGCTCTTGGAATGAACTCGTACCGTGGGACAGGGCTATAAGAGGCTATAAAAAAACCGGATTGATTAAATATGTAGGCAAAGATCAGACAAATGGATCGTAGGATCATACAGCATAGGAACTGGCCCTTTGAAGCATCGCGTCCACGCTGACGTGTTTGCCCACCTGTACTAACGATCTGGAAAAAAGTCAAATTGTCCATTTATGAATATTTTAAAAATCACATTATTTACGTAATGAAAGATTGTAGAGCGCTGACATGCAGAGGTTTCTGGGTGTGCACCTGTATGATTGGCAAAAGGCAATTATATAGACAAGCGACAATCAGGAAAGCTTTTGTGAAAGGAATTGAATATAAAAGTTGTAAGGATTTACTTCATTAATGTGCAGTGTTGCTGGAATCTTGGTTGGATACGTTGTACAGCGTTGTTTAAGGAAGGATGTAAGGGTAATGGAAGCAGTTCAGAGGATGTTTGTTGGATTGATGTGTAGGAAAGAACTGCAGATGCTGGTTTACACCAAAGATAGCCACAAAAAGCTGGGGTAACTCAGTGGGTCAGACAGCATCTCTGGAGAAAAGGAATATGTGACGTTTCGGGCCGAGACACTTCTTCAGACGTCACCTATTCCTTTTCTCCAGAGATGCGGACTGATCTGCTGAGTTACTCCAGCTTTTTGTGCCTATCTTTTGTTGGATTGATACCTGGAATGGATGGTAGACAAAAATGCTGGAGAACCTCAGCGGGTGAGGCAGCATCTATGGAGCGAAGGAAATAGGCTACGTTTCGGGTCGAGCCCCTGCTTCAGAATGGATGGGTTATCTTGCAAGGAACCTTATCTTGTAAGATCCTGAAGGGTCTTGATAGGCTGGGGACGTAGAGAATGTGGGACAATATAGAACTAGAGAGGCAATATTTAAAATTAAAGGGTTACGCATTTAACACACGAATGAGCCAAGATTATTTGAAGCTAATGCTTGTGGAGCTCCTTTGCTTGAAGGAGGATGGAAGCAGGGTCTGTGCATGTTTGTAAAACAGAGAGAGATTATTCAGAGCAGGACGGATTTCCCGTAATTTCTACGTTGGCCAATTTAATTTTCACAAATCCCAGAGAAAAGTGAGGTGTGATGAGTGCATGTGTGGTAAGTCTGAACGGGCAGAGGGACGACGTTCTCCTACGTTCCAGTTTCCAGGTTTCCATCCTGTGCATGAATGCTTTATCCTGTAAGGACTCTGGACAGTATCATAGTGACATTGTTGAGAGCAGAGGGATCTAAGGATGGAAGATACAAGTGCATGGTTCCTTGAAGGTGGAGTCAAGGTCGATAGGGTGGTCAAAAAGGCTTTTGGCACATTGGCCGTCATCAGTCAGTGGTGAGTATAGAATTTTTAAGGGAGGTCATGTTGCAGTTACATTGTTTCGGGGCCAGGGTTCTTCTTCATAGAAAACAGATCAAAGATACTAGAATAGTATCTTTGTGCAGAGTAGGCATGATATTCTTCCGATTCGGCGATTTCCTTTTTTTTTTTTTCGCGCAGCCAATGCAAGGGGGTGCCCAATCACCGCCATTCAATCATGGTCTGATTGTGTCCATCCAGCGCTGGTCCATCAGCTGACAGTAGGGCCTGATCCTGCTCCCTCACTAAAGCAGACATACCCCCTGATCTCTTTAGCCACAAGGCCACCCATCCATAAAGTGTGTCTGTGTGTGAAGGTGTCCTCTATAAATATAGCCAATGAACATGGCATTATGCGCTATCGCTTGCCTGTGGGAGCCGCGCTTGCCACTACTTCGCGCAAAAAATTACTGATTTTGTCTCCAAATTACTGTGGCAGAGAATTCCAGAGACTCACCACTCTCTGTGTGAAAAAATGTTTTCCTCATCTCGGTCCTAAAGGAATTCCCCCTTATCCTTAGACTGTGACCCCTTGTTCTGGACCTCCCCAACATCGGGAACAATCTTCCTGCATCTAGCCTATCCAACCCCTTAAGAATTTTGTAAGTTTCTATAAGATCCCCCCTCAGTCTTCTAAATTCTAGCGAGTATGTTGGTGAGATGTTTGTGATGCCGCATGTAGAGTATTGTGTTCAGTTCCGGGCATCATGTTGTAGGATAGATGTCAAGCTGGAAGGGTACAGGGAAGATTTACAAGGATGTTGCCAGGACTAGAAGGTGTGAGCTATAGGGAGAGGTTGAGTAGGCTGGGTCTCTATTCCATGGAGCGCAGGAGGATGAGGGGTGATCTTATAGTGGTGTACAAAATCATGAGAGGTATAGATCGGGTAGATGCACAGAGTCTCTTGCCCAGTGTAGGGGAATTGAGGACCAGAGGACATAGGTTTAAGGTGAAGGTGAAAAGATTTAATAGGAATCTGAGGGGTAACTTTTTGACACAAAGGGTGGTGGGTGTATGGAACAAACTGCCAGATGAAGTAGTTGAGGCTGGGACTATCGTGACATTTAAGAAACAGTTAGACAGGTACGTAGATAGGATGGGTTTAGAGGGATATGGCCAAATGTAGGCCGGTGGGACCAGTGCAGCCGGGACTTGTTGGCTGGTGTGGACAAGTTGGGCCGAAGGACCTGGTTCCATGCTCTGTGACTCTGAATAGTTAACCGAGGTCGACAGACTATGATGTTGTGGTTACCGTTAGATCAACTATGATTTTATTAAATGATGGAGCAGGCTCAAGGAACTGAGTTACCTACATCTACTCCTAATTCATAGTTTTTGATAAGATTGCACTAATGGAGTGAACTTTCTTTATTATTGACAGCACACTGAAATCCTAAACATTGTTTTTCTGACATACTTCAGAATCCTGAAGAAAGGTCAAAAATCTGTTGTTCTTCCTGTGGTCCTGGAAGGCCTTGCCAAGTAAGCGAGCATCTTTAATGATTTGGCATTTGCCCTTGTTTGAATGTCCTATTCCAACTTCAGTATTTTAACTTTTGTCATTTGACATTAGTAATTATTTAAAAATGCTTGTGTTTACAACCAGAATATCATTTGTCTTTATTCTTTTAGATTTGCTCACCTTATTAATGTGGAGTTCTTTGATGATCTTCTGGTGGTACTGTATTCTCTCATAGACTCTGGGGTGAGTGCAAGATTTGAATTTGAAAGAGAGATTTTTACTCAACATTGGTAATGTTTCAATTGCTATATATATTTAGTCTGAACTTCAGTTTTGTTTGCAACAGAGTCTTAAGTACAGAGAGTGCCTTCACTGTATTCAAGCAGCCTTTCACATTCTTTCTGGTCAAGGTAGGCCTCTTTTACAATCTGATTTTCACTTTTATTGTGAAGCTGTGTAGGAGGTTCTTGTTCCTGTACTTCACAAGTACATGTTATCCCAGTAGTTTTCATTTTCTAAAAGTTATTCAGATTTTAACAGCACTTCCAAGTCTGCAAAGTTAAACTTATTATTTTGCACTCAGGTGATGTGCTGAATATTGATCCTATGAAGTTCTACACTCACCTCTACAAAATGTTGTTTGCCCTGCATGCCGGTAAGTTAAATGTTTTGCTGCTTGTTAATAGTGTCATACAGCATGGAAACAGGCCTTTCGACTCAATTGCCACAGTAACCAACATGCATCTCGGCACTAGTCCCACCTGCCTGCGTTCTGCTCATATTCTTCTAAACTCATTCTGTCAAATGTACATATCCCAATGTTTTTAAATGTTGCGATATTTCCTGCCTCAACAACCTGCTCTGGCAGCTCGTTCCATATATATACCACCCTTTGTGTAAAATTGCCTATTGGGTTCCTATTCAATTTTTCGCCCTCACCTCTATGTCCCTTGTTTCTTGATTCCCCTGCTCTGGGTAAAAATCTCTGTGCATGAGTCTATTCCTCTCATGATCTTCGAGGCCTCTATAAGATCATACCTCATCCTTCTGCTCTCCAAGGAATAAAGCCCTACCCAGCTCAACCTCTTCCTATAGCTCTTGAGTCCTGGCTACATCCTTGTACATTTTCTCTGCATCCTTCAGATTAAAAAAAACATCTTTCCTATAAAAGGGTGGCCAAAACTGAACACAATCCCCTAAATGTTGCCTCACCAATGTCTTGCACAACTGCAAAATGATCTCCCAACATCTATACTCAATACTTTGACTGATGAAGGTCAATCTGCTATCTAACTGTGACGACACTGTCAATGAATTACGTACGTGCACTCCTAGATCCCTCTGCTCTACAACACCCCACAGAGCTCTGCCATTCACTGTGTAGGTCCTGCACTGGAGAGATTTCCCAAAACGCAGCACCTCACATTTCTCTGTATTAAATTCCATCAAGCAATCCTCAGCCCACCTGTCCAACCAATCCAACCAATTCTGCTGCAATTTTTGCCGTCTAAAGTACTACCCACTTTAGTGTCATCTGCAAACGTACCATGCCTTGTACGTTCTCATTCGAATCATTGATATAGGTGACAAACAGCAATAGGCCCAACACCGAACCCTGAGGACGCCACTAGTCGCAGGCCTCCATCCCAAATACCAACCTTCCACCATCACCCTATGCTTCAAGAAGCCAATTCTCTATCCAGTCAGCCAGCACTCCTTGGATCCCACACGATCTAACCTTCCAGAGCAGCCTCACATGCGAAACCTTGGTTAAATGCCTTGCTGAAATTCACATATACACGTAATAGAAATAAGGAACTGCAGATACTGGTTTATATTAAAGATAGACGCAAAGTGTTGGAGTAACTCAGCGGGTCAGGTAGCATCTCTGGAGCAAAAGGATGGGTGATGTTTCAAGGGTGATAACATCACCCATTCTTTTTCTCATCTACATTTTTGGTCACATCTTCAAAAAACTTAATCAGATGTGTGACACACAATCCCCCATGCTGACTGCATTTAACCAGCCCTTGTCCATCTAAATACATGTATTCTTAGGCCCTCTTCGGCCGTGGCTGACCATGGGTGTCTCCAGGGTGCTATTCCCTATATGGAGGACGCCTGTGCGTGACTTTGTTTAGCATGGGGAGACGGGTGCACAGACAGCCACCCCACGGTCCTTGACAGATCTGGGTCAGGATCCAGTGGCATGGAGTCCAAGACGACTGGAGACCCTTTTTTGCTGCAGCCTTCATGCTCTTCCCAGCCGTTGTGACGCTCCACTAAGGTCAGCCATCGTCCGCCGCCTATTCCAACGTTGAAGTCTTTGTTGGATTGCTCTTTGTCAGGGACCTCCCCCTCGACCTTATCGACGACCTTGGGTGACCCTACCAAGAGCATAGCTCCAGACGGCATTGCTCTCAGGATCTCAGGTCCACACAAGCTTCTCCACCACGACAAGGTGACAATCCACGGAGAAGAAATACATGTATATCTCATCCCTAACAGGGTCTCCGGTTGTCTTGGACTCCATGCCACTGGATCCTGACCCAGATCTGTCAAGGACCGTGGGGTGGCTGTCTATACATGAACCGAATAAAGCTGCTATTGATACAGTTACATGGAAATAAAACAGATTTTCTCTGGTACAGACTCTGAGGGAAATGTGCTGTACAACAGTCCACAAATCTTCATTTAATGTGATGACGGAGATCCACTTTGCAAACCTAATATATTTAAAAATAATTCCTGCCAAAATAGAATTTGACATTTTCCTCATTATTGCTGTAATTTGAAGGTTGGTTTTGTTTTTTCAGGAAACACAAATGAAGAAGTGTTGATAATGCTGCAGTGTCTTGATGTGATGTTGACAAAACGCAGAAAGCAGGTTTCTCTGCAACGTGCATTTGCTTATATTAAACGTCTGACTACTCTTGCACTTAATGTTCTACCGAATTCTGCCATTGGTATCTTGGCAACTAACAGAGTATTAATGAATGTAAGTGCAATCTTTATAGAAAAATTTTACATGGTGGCACAGCAGTAGAGTTACTGCCTTGCGGCGCTTTCAGCGCCAGAGACGCAGGTTCGATCCCGACTACGGGTGCTGTTTGTAAGGAGTTTGTCCGTTCTCCCTATGACCACGTGGGTTTTCTCTGAGATCTTGAGTTTACTCCCATACTCCAGGTTTGTAGGTTAATTGGCTTGGTATAAGTGTAAATTGTTCCTGGTGTGCGTAGGCTTGTGTTAATGTGCGGGGATCGCTGGTCGGTGCGGACTCGGTGGGCCGAAGGGCCTGTGTCCACGCCGTATCCTAAACTAAACTAAATCTGACACATCTTTTTTGTCAGAGCTGAGTTTTGCCTCCTGTATCCATCTCTTTTAACACTTCAGCCCATCTTCTGATCACATTGCCAAGCTTCTGACAAACCAGATAACAGGATGAATGCTTTCCTAGACAACCTCTTGTCATTCTTATAAACATCAGCAGATTCAAAACTCCACTTTCCATACCCTGTCCCACATTAGGCAATATTCATCGCTGATCTATTAATATGCTCCCAAAGTTTTACATTTTTAAATTCTCATCCATGTGCTTAAATCATGTTGTGGAATATTTCTTTCTCTCTGTCTAAACTTCCAGTCCTGAATCTCCACTTGTTTTCCCACTGAATGTTTCTCTGTCTCTGAGCGGCTCTCATTCAACCAAGGCGGCTATACCTTCAGGTATTTATCACCAAAATGAAATGTTTAACCTAAATCCCTCCACTTTCCTTTTTAAAGATCTTTCTCAAACCTTCAAGCATGGATTTGGTCAACCGCCCATCACCTTAATGTTCTACTGCTGGCTCGGCATTTATTTTTTCCTTTACTCTCACTGGTCACTGGTCAATTTACTTTACAAGAAAATGCACCTCAGGAACCTAATAAATCTTCTCCATCTCACATTTGTCCTCTCGTTATTGATTCCCCTATCTGTGTAATAGACTGTGCATTCACGCTGTTGATTCACTTCATGATTTTATACATCTCTATTTATGATCAACCCTCTGCTTCCTGCTCTCCAGGATCTGTCCAACCTCTCCCTATAGCTCAGAGCATCGAGTCCTGGTAACAATCGCATAAATCTCCTCTGCAATATTTTCAGCTGAATGACATCCTTCCTATAAAAGGGAAACTGAACAAATGTGGCCTCTCCACCGTCTTGTACAACTGCAACATAATGTCCCAACTTCAATACTCAATATTCAAGAAGGAACTGCAGATGCTGGAGAATCGAAGGTAGACAAAAATGCTGGAGAAACTCAGCGGGTGCGGCAGCATCTATGGAGCGAAGGAAATAGGCAACGTTTCGGGCCGAAACCATTCTTCTGAGGTTTCGGCCCGAAACGTTGCCTATTTCCTTCGCTCCATAGATGCTACCGCACCTGCTGACTTTCAATACTCAATACCCTGACTGATGAAGGCCAGTGTTGCAAAAGCCTTCCTTACCACTCTGTCTAACTGTGATGCCACCTTCAGGGAACAGTGTACCTGCACTCCTAGAACCATCTGCTCGACAATACTCCCCAGAGCCCTAACATTCACTGTGTGGTCCAAACTTCCCAAAATACACCTAGCACCTATCTACATTAAACTCCACTGCTCATTCCTCAGCCTACTTGGTTATCCAAATCCTGCTGTTATTCTTGATACCCATCTTTACTATGTATGATACCATCTACTTTATTGTCATCTGCAAACTTACTAATCACATCTTGCACGTTCTCATCCACATTGTTGATATAAACTACAAATTGCAATGGACCCAGCATATCCACAAGCCTTTCGTCTGATAAGCAGCCTTCCACCATCGCCCTCTGCTTCCTGCCATGAAGCCAATTCTGCATGCAGTTGGCTATCTCTCCATGGATCCCATGCGATTTAACTTTCCACAGCAGCCAACCATGTGGAATCAATTCAAATGCCTTGCTGGTCCATATGCTTTCTGCATTACCTTCATCAGCCATTTTGGTTAATCAACTCAATCAAATTCGTAAAAGATAATCTCCCACATACTAAACAATGCTGGCTTTCCCTAATCAGCCCCTTTCTATCCAAATGCATACATATCTTTTCTCTCAAACCCCTCTCCAGGAAGTCTGAAGAAGGGTCTTGACCCAAAACGTCACCTTTCCATGTATCTTCTTCCCAATGATCAGACACCATTGTCTCTTAAGAATGCACATTCAGTTTCACAGCTGATGGCCATAGAAATCGAGAAGCAACGATACTCTTTTAAACAACATGACATACAGCCGTTAATATTTATAGCTTGCGGTAACAAGAGTACAGTTACAGCTATTGAAGACACCTTTATGTTTGGAAATCCTGGAAAAGAATTATTGGGGTCTAAAACACTCTACAACTAACTCCTTTTCCTGATTGATACCGTTTTTTTAATTGCAATTTTGTATAATGCCCCAATCACATTATAGTAGAACTGCCTGTACATTATTTGTATCTTCCCAGTGCTTATACTTGATTCATATACCTAACCGTTCACAGTGCCACCTTGCATAAGTTACATGAGTTATACTGTTGACTTTGTAGGTTTGTATTAGTGCTCTTGCTTTTGCCTGTGTAAGATAAGGTGAGTGCTGGCATTTGCCGATGAAATTATTGCACTCGGCTGAAACTGCACAAAGGAACTAACAGAATTTCCGGTTGCTGGACACTTTCATTCTCCTTCCCATTCATACACAGACTTTTCTGTCCATGGTCTCCTCCATTGTCAGAATGAGGCTAAACGCAAATTGGAGGAAAGACCAAACGCAGACTGGACGATTGTTTCACGGGACACCTTCGCTCAGCCCGCGTGAACCAACCTGATCTCCCGGTTGCTGGACACTTTAATTCTCCTTCCCATTCCTGCACAGACCTTTCTGTCCTCGGTCTCCTCTATTGTCAGAGTGAGGCTAAACTCAAATTGGAAGAACAGTATCTCATATTTCGCTTGGGCAGCTTACAGCCTAGTGGTATGAATATTTATTTCTCTCACTTCAGGTAGCCCAGCATTCTCTCTCTCTATCCCTCCCCCACCCAAGTCATACTAGCTTCTCATATATTTCATTCATTGTTCTTTATCTCTCCACATCACCGTCTATATCTCTTGTTTCCCTTATCCCTAAGCAGTCTGAAGAAGTGTCTCGTCCCGAAACGTCACCCATTCCTTCTCTCCAAAGATGCTGCCTGTCCCACTGAGTTACTCCAGCTTTTTGTGTCTATCTTTGGTTTAACCCAGCATCTACAGTTCCATCTTACACACTAACATAATTAACACTGAAATAGAACAGTTAAGTTATTCAGAAATGAAATTGCATTTTAATAACTATTTAACGCAGTTATTTCCTGGTGGGATTACGTTGCAAAATGTGAGATGTTTTATTAAAATGTTACTGAAAATAACGTTTCATCTCCTAGTCATTTCCAAAGATGGATATTTTGCTCGACAGTGAATCTCAAGGTAGTGGACTTTATCTGCCAGAGCTCGACGAGCCAGAGTATTGCAATGCACAGAACACTGCTTTATGGGAGTTGCATTATCTTCAGGTACACCTGTTTAGCACTGTTAACCAGTCACTTGGGTAAAAGCTGCAGTTCAATGTACTTAAGCCGAGTATTTCCTTACCCGTGGCCCACTGTTTTATTTGTGGGGAGAACCATACTGACATTCCAGATGGTTTCTGAGAGCTGAAAACACAACAAGAGTCTCATCCTAGCCAAGCCCAATCCAATTCTTAACTTTTTAGTCTTATACATAAAGATTCAGATGTTCCTCGTCAGTTTTACCAAATTATGACGTGAATAATAAGCTCCTTAAAATGTATAAAATTACATTTGCTTTCATCTGTCTGACATCACTATTTGCTTGAAATAATTTTTAACCTTTTCAGTCCAAGAGATGTAATAGTTTAGCTGTACGTCCAAGCCATATCGTGGGACGTTGATTTGTACATCCTTGGCTATTGGACTGTCTGTAAATAAATCTCCATTGTCTTTAAGAGATCAAAAGATAGAACTTTCCTTGCTACATGAATGAGGACTTGCTGTAGTTAGTTACTTAAGGGCCTGTCCCACCTATGTGTTCCTGGCACGCAAATGACACGACCTCGTGGTCGCGTTGCGGCGTGACGGTCCAGCGAAGGTCGCGTGCGACTTCATTTGACCGCACAGCCGTCTGGAGCGCGTGACGTAATTTGAAGATGGACACAAAGCTGGAGTAACTCAGTGGGACCGGCAGCATCTCTGGAGAGAAGCAATGGATGATGTTTTGGGTCGAGATTCTTCTTCAGTCTGAAAGAAGGGTCTTGACCCGAAACGTCATCCATTGCTTCTCTCCAGAGATGCTGCTGGTCCTGCTGAGTTACTCGAGCATTTTGTGTCCACAATTTTCTTGGCCCCGCTCTGGTAGTAGGAGTGGGGGCGGATCTGGATCAGCAACGGCCGTGAGCCCCAGGCCGAGTTTGGCGATCGTTTGCCTGCTTCTGCTGCTGTTGGAGGTGAGACGTTGCATCGCGCCAGGGTCTTGGGCCTGTCCCACTTTGGCCGTCAGTTATGCGACAGGCCGGTGGCGCGCGAAGATTTCGTTCGCTACAAAAATTTCGGAGCCCCGCGCGATGTCGCACACAACTACATACCCCTCCACATTTCTCAGTGGGACCGGCCCCGCGCGGCCATACGATGCCCGTGAGCCTCAACGCGACCACGAGGTTGCGTAATCCTCCGCGCCAAGGGCACATAAGTGGAACAGGCCCTTTAGCTTAATAGTATTGTCACGTTTAGTTAGTTAGTTAGTTTAATAGTATTGTCACATTTTTCTCCAGCATTTTTTATTGTAATTGCAGAGGCATTTCCATCCCGTGGTGCAAAGGTTTGCAGCGCATCTTAGTGTGGGTGCACCATCAGAAGGCTCTGGAGCCTTGAGACCAGAACTAAGCAGAAAGTAAGGAATGTTGCGGTTTGCAGAACTTTAACCTCAAGTCAAGGTTACCAATTTTTATCCTTTGTGAATCCTTGGTGATGGTAAAACATTTCATGCAGTGTCTCCTGAAAATGTATCTACTCACAAATATCACTGCACATAAAAGCTTACTGCATGTAATGCAGAGAAGGGCTGTGTCATGATCGGTGAACCAAGATCAACTCTTAACTACTTTAGGTGCACAAAATTTGCCTTTTCCAACCAGTAACACCAAAAGGAAAGATTTGTTAATTCATGTTTTAGAAATGGTGTTCTACTTCTGCCTACATTCATTTAAAAAAAAAAAGTAATTCATAACAAAACAATTTAGATAGTCATACAGTGTGGGAACAAGCCCTTCAGCCTCACTTGCCCACACCGGTCAACATGTCCCAGCTACACTAGTTCCACCTGCTTGCACTTGGTCCATATCCCTCCAAACCCGTCCTATCCATGTACCTGTCTAACTGCTTGTTAAACGTTGGGATAGTCCCCGCCTCAACTTCCTCCATTGGCAGCTTGTTCCATACATCCATACCCTTTGTGTGAAAATGTTACTCCTCAGATTCCTATTTTCTTTTCACCTTCACCTTGAACCTATGTCCTCTGATCCTCAATTCCCCAACTCTGGGTAAAAGACTCTGTGCATCTACCCAATCTATTCCTCTCATGATTTTATACACCTCGATAAGATCACCCCTCATCCTCCTGCGCCCCAAGGAATAGAGTCCCAGCCTACTCAACTTCTCCCTATAGCTCACATGATCTAGTCCTGGCAACATCCTGGTAAATATCCTGTGAGCAGACAACATTAACAAAGTTTGTTTGACTGTGAGTCTATGCAAAGTAATTTTAAAATGTTATCAGAGACCAAATGTATGTACTTGTTTCATTTAGACATGCTACAGAGCTATTTGAAGAGTTCAGCATGAAAGGGATGACCTTCAACCCTCCAATTACATCTTCTACAACAAACAAGAAGGTAACTGAAACATCAATGTTATTTATCTTACCTTTTACTGTTTGCCTTGCTGTTTTGTTAACTTTCTATATTGTGTGTATGTACTAGTTACATTTTGTTTTATTTAGCCAGCTTCAGCATATATGAACAAACATTTTAAAGTGATAAAACATTTGGCATTGCGACTCGGGAGAGACGGGTGGGAACCGGAGCAGTAGGTCAGCAAGTAAAGGGATTAAGGAAGGGAAAGGTAGACTTTAGGTCATGTAAGTCTAATAGGAAAACCAGGCATGGTTAATAAACATAGTGAGACTGATAATTTGAACCTAGAGAAACAGCGCGCAAACAGGCTCTTCAGCCCACTTAGTCTGCACCAACCAGCACATTAACACTACCCTACACACACTAGGGACAATTTACATTTATACCAAGCCAATTAACCTACGAACCTGTACGTCTTTGGAGTTTGGAAGGAAACTGAAGATCTCGGAGAAAACCCATGCAGGTCACTGGGAGAACGTACAAGCAGCCGTGATCAGCATCGAACCTGGGCCTGTCCCACTTGGCGATTTTTTTAAGCAACTGCCGGCAACTGTCATAATTGAAGCAGGTCGCCGATAAGCCGGCGACAACTACGACAGCACCTACGTGAGGAGAAGTCAAGCCACGCTCATTGGCATCAAACCCACTCTCGGCAAAAAATGTTCAACATGTTGAAAATTTAGCGGCGACCAGAAAGACGCTCCGACTTCTTGCACGACTGAGGAGACTACTCCCGGCGAACATGTGGAGACAAACTAGTCGCCTGTAGTTGCCTAAAATATGGCCTAAGTGGGACAGGCCCCTAGGGCAGCAACTCTACCGCTATGATATGACACCGTGCTGCCATGAACTGTACCAAGTTGAATTCAAGTGGTATTAAGATGAACACTAGAGCCTGGATTAGTAAATGGAACCAGCATGTTGTCGCCGTTGCAGAAATTCAGTTGAGAAAAGGACATGACCGTAAGCTCAATGTTGCAACATGTCGATGTTTCCGACACAGTAGAGGTGGGGGGGGGGGGGGGGGGGGGGGGGGGGTGGAGTTGTACTACTACCTGGGAGATTAGAGGGCATCATGGCTGGCTCATCCATTGAGACCACGTGAGTAGATCTCAGCAATGAGAGAGAGGTGCGATCGCTAAAATATGTTATATTTTAGGCATCTCAGCCAACAGGAAATAGAGGTACAGGAAAGATGTAAAAGCAACAGTGTTGTGGAAATTGAAATCTTCCCAATATTAATCGAGACCTCCCTGCTGACAATGGTTTAGATGGGGTCATAATTTGTTAGACACGTTCAGGAGGAATCTGCTGACGTTCTTTGAGGAAATTAATAGCAGGACAGACAGATGTCTGTGGGATCTCTGGGACAGGAGGCTGTAGATGTCGTTTACATAGATTTTCAGAAGGGGTTCGACAAGGTGCCGCATGTCAGGTTGCTAAGGAGGATGAGAGCCGGTGGTGTTGAAGGGCAGACACTAGCATGGATAACAGGTTGGCTGGATGGCAGAAGGCAAAGACAATAAACTCCCTTGACTTGACACGAGTTGCAATAAAAGCCGCTTTTTCAGGTTGGCTGCTAGTAAGCAGTGGAGTTCCGCAAGGGCCGGTGCTGGGCTGCTTCTCTTCACGTTGTATATTCATGATAAGGGGATTGAAGGCTTTGTGGACAAGTTTGCAAGATGATGCTAAGATAGGTGGAGGGGGAGACAGTGCAAGGACTCTGCAGAAGGAGAGAGGGCAGAGAAGTGGCAGATGAAATTCAGTGCAGCAAAGTGCGGAGTTATGCATTTTGGTAATAAGAATAAGGGCGCAGATTATTTTATAAATGGAGAGAATCCAGAAATCGGAGGTGCAAAGGGACTTGGGAGTGCTGGTGCAGGATTCCCAAAAAGTTGATTTGCAAGGCAAATCGGTGGTAAGACGGCATTCATCTCGAGAGGAAAGGAATACAAAAAGAGAGATGTAATGCTGAGGCGCTATAGGTGTGGGTCAGGCTGCATTTGGAGTATTGTGATCAAACTTGGGCCTCATATCTGAGGAAGAACCTGCTGGCGCTGGAGAGGGTCCAGAGGAGGTTTACAAGAATGATCGCAGGAATAAGTGGGTTAACATATGATGAGTGTTTGACAGCACCTGGCCTCTACTCGCTGGAGTTTAGAAGGTTGAGGGGGACCTCATTGGAACTTACAGAATAATGAAAAGCATAGAGTGGATGTGGAAATGATGTTTCTACTGGTGGGAGAGTCTAGGACCAGAGGTCATAGCCTCAGAATTAAAGGGCGCTCTTTTAGAAAGGAGGTGAGGAGGAACTTCTTTAGTCAGAGGGTAGTGGAACAGAGGCCCACATCAGTGGATATTTTAACGGCAGAGATAGACAAATTCTTGATTAGAACGGGTGTTAAGGGTTTTGGGGAGAAGGCAGGAGAATGGGATGAGGAGGCAGAGATCAGCCATGATTTCTGCCTCCTGGTGGAGTGGACTCAATGGGCCGAATGGCCTACTTCTACTCCTATAACTTGTGAACAGGATATCCTTTATTCTTAAATTTGGGCAGAAAAATGGCAGATGCTTTAACCTAACGTGTTGGGTGCTGAGTTTGGGAGGTCAGTGCACGAGAATACAGTAATTGTCAAGACCCATAGGTGTATAGATGTACAGCGGGATCTTTGCAAATCCATAGCTCCTTAAAAGTTGCAACACAAGTGAATCGGGTGGTGCGGAAGGCATATGGGCTGCTTTCCTTCATTATCTGATCCTTTAGTTTAGTTTAGAGATACAGCGCGGTAACAGGCCCTTCCGCCCACTGAGTTCTGTTGGCTGCATGACAGGAAGCACATCGATTCATTGGGAGAGTGCAGGGTTAGCCAGGATGCTACCTGCATTGGGAAGTATTAGTTTTAAGGGAAGGTAGAACAAACCTGGATTGTTTTGGCTGTAGCCTAGGAGACTGTGATCTGATAGTGGTATATAAAATTGAGAGACTGGATGGAAATGTGATTCTCCATGTTGTAGTGAGAGGAGGTCCGGGCCAGCACCATCTGATCCCTGATTTAACCATCAAATAGATTACATGCAATCTGTAAATGACTTTGTAAAATTGCATGAAATTTATCTCCTAGTTTATCCTTGCCTAAGGAAAAAAAATAACTTGTCATTTCATAAAGAATCCAGTAACTTGACCCAGAACCCTTTCATCCCAACTTTCTGATCCATTCGGATAACAAAGTTACAATGTAATAAAAAAAAATTGCAGATGTTGGTTTATATCAAAGATAGACACCAAATGCTGGAGTAGCTCAGCGGGTCAGGCAACATCTCTGATGAAAATGCATAGGTAACCCTTCGTCTGAAGAAAGGTCCTGACCCGAAATGCCACCCATCAATTTTCTCCAGATCCTGACCCGCTGGGTTACTGCAGCATTTTGTGTCTATCTTCCGATAAGAAAGTTGTGGTCATGTTATTCGTAGTTTGCATTGTGTACAAGGTTTGCTGAATAGTAAGTTAGTATCGTTGTGGCCTAAAACTATGTGGTGCTATGATTTCAGAAGCCCGCATTGCAGCGTGCGTTCCTTGATTCGGAGCTACAAAACCAGATAAACCGGCTGCTTGAAAATCCTCCCGACGCCAAGGAGCTCAACTTTGTGGAAGATTTGCAAACAGAGTCATGCACATAATGATGATTTGCAGGCAAAGGTTCAAGGAGTGATGTGTAGAACTGAAGATGAAAGCATCTGCAAGTTTGCTCTTGGGTTCGTGGGTGTTTATGAAATCCATGATGAATGTATATATGTAAACACCTGAATCTGGAATAGTCTTGTTAAACCAGATGAAATGGCAAGAAAAACAGCGCATGTATAAATTACAAATAAAACAAGCGTTGCTGTATCATTTATTGGACAGGCACGAGAATGGTGACAACTCAAAATTACTTGAATTTTCTACAGATTAGTATAAAATATCTTGCCTTAAAAGTGACAGTAAAATGCAACCCGCAGACAAATCTTTGTAATAACTCAGAATGTGGATTTACTACTTTTCAATAATACATTTTTGACATGACTTTTGAGCAGTGTTCGTTTTCTTTGCCTTCATATCCTTAGCATCAGTAAACCACAAATCCAAATGCAACTTTATTCTTCAACATTGAATCTAAAAAATATATTTGTTATCATGATGTGAAACTGGTGTTGTTGAGTGCTTTGGTGTGGGAGATTGCAACCTTCACGTGGTCCGCCCTGTTTCGACGAATGCAATCAACCCGGCGTGCACAATCAAATAAGATCAAATAGAACAAGTTGTCCTACAACTTTAGGCTGTGCACGCCATACGCAAGAAGAAGAATGCTTCCCTGCTGAATCTGGGTTTTTTCATTCATTTCATAGAATTTAATCTATCGAACCCTGAATCGTTTTATTCCATCTCTGATTCCAGATGCACATTACTGTCCCATATATTTAACAAGTATATAGTCCTTAAAGTTTAATTTCTACATTGCTGGTCAAATCATAAAACTGGAGAACTATTAGGTTTAACATCAGGTAGATGCACAGAGTCTTGCCCAGAGTAGGTCAATCGAGGAGCGGAGTCAGGGGATATGGGGACAAGGCAGGAACGGGGTACTGATTGTGGATGATCAGCCATGATCACATTGAATAGCAGTGCTGGATCGAAGGGCCGAATGGCCTACTCCTGCACCTATTGTCTATTGACCAGAGGACATAGGTTTATAGTGAAGGGGAAAGATTTAATGGGAACCCGAGGGGTAGCTTTTTCACACAAAGGGTGGTGGGTTTAGGGAACTGTGGAATTCTCTGCCTCAGAGGGCGGTGGAGGCAGGTTCTCTGGATGCTTTTAAGAGAGAACTAGATAGGGCTCTTAAAAATAGCGAGTCAGGGGATGTGGGGAGAAGGCAGGAACGGGGCACTGATTAGGGATGATCAGCCATGATCACATTGAATGGCGGTGCTGGCTCGAAATGGCCTACTCCTGCACCTATTGTCTATTGTCTATTGGAACAAGCTGCCAGAGGAGGTAGTTTCAGGCTGAGACTATCCCAATGTTTAAGAAACAGTTGGACAGGTACATGGAGAGTACAGGTTTGGAGAGATAAGGGCCAAACGCAGGCAGGGGAGACTAGTGTCGTTGGGACATGTTGGCCAGCGTGGGCAAGTTGGGCCAAGGGGGCTGTTTCCACGCTGTAACACCATGACTTTAACTTTAAGAAACATTTATATGAAAGCAATGGTCCTTTATGTTGTGGGTTGGTGAAAGTTCCTGCACAAATTCATGTCTGTTTTGCTGCAACAAATCTATCAAGGACGACCTATCATGTTATATATATTCATCACTGACCGAATATTTCTGAACATGTTCTGGTGGTTACTTTATCCAGCTGGTGGTGCTATGTACTGTAGAGGTTGATATGTTTAAACGGCCTCATGTCCAGTAAGAAAAATTGAAATCATCCATTAATATTAGACCTTTTGATTTTTGACCACTTTTTTCTTTCCATTGGTATATAAACCATGCACAATTATATAGTTAAGGAACTGTACTGTTAGCATCAGATTACCAGGCACTAATCTGCTGCTTCTCATTTCAATGACTAACATGTGTCCTATTTAGGGTTGCCAATGAGCCGGGACATCTCGTTTTTTGGGGATAAATTGGTTTGTCCCGTTCGGGACCGCCCTTGTCCCGTATTTGACTGCTACTACTCGGGTCGGGGGGACTGTCGCGTAGGAGCGCCGTGTCCGGCCCCGCCTCACCCGTCCCGACGTCGTGCAGCAGCAGAGCCTCGCCCCGTGGCCCCGTCGGTCGGCAGCCCGACCAGCTGTCTGACCTTCGGACCTTTGAATACCTCCGTCCGCCACCACCACCCCTCCTTCTCATGGCCGATCATCGGTTCATGAGTTCGATGGAGTGCCGGACTTCGATGGAGAGCGGCCTGGGCCAAAACTCCTCAGCTGGCCCGCCGGCTGGGCTTTGTGCACAGCCCAGCACCCGGCCAACTCATCAATCCCCGAGACACGGCCGAGTCGGTCAACGAATTGCCATCGGGAATTTGTCCCGTATGTTGACCGTTGTCCCTCATTTGGGAGTGCAAAAGTTGGCAACCCTAGTCCTATTGAACCTATAATATGGTTTTGGTTTCCACCCCCATCTGAGGACCCAGTTTCTTTTCTAATCTACATGTTGAATTGCTTGGAATTCTTAAAGCAATGTTAATTTGGTGAGAAAGTGAAGAGCTAGAGAAACCAACCCAGCCAGTTTAGCATCGGTTTCTGGAATCACATTCACTCGAAGTTGAAACATTTCATCCTAATCTCTGACCTAAGCAACAATTTTTGTTTCCTTAATCTTTCTTTAGATTATACATGATCTGATCTTTGGCTTCAAATCCCCAGATTAGGCTCAATTGCCAATAATTATGTTACATTCGTGAGTGATCGAGAGACCAGAATTGGAAACGTAAATATTGCCAGAGATTGGATGGTAAACAGACAAAAAGATAGTGAACTTCTGAGTCATTGTTTATCCAGAGGTAACCTGTCAACTAATGGGCCACAGTAAGAGTCAGGACATGTTTCCCAATTATATTCTATTCCCTGTGGCTAGCAATGCGCATGTGTGAAATAATTAAGTCCAGAGCCATAAGATCATTTCAACACGTGAACTGAGACTGGCATTGTGCAAAGTAACATGGTTTTAAATACATAATCATATTAAAGATGAACCAATGTAATATTTATTCTGATCCACTCAACATTACACTAATTTTCAGTCAGTTATAGATAAGCATCACACTTTCAAAACATGCAAACACATGATTTGTATTAAAATTATTATACAGTGGCTTAGGTTTCATGGTTGGCAGCAAAGGAACAATGTTCACTGTTGATCTTAAAGAATACTGCCCATTATGATAGAGCCCATAGTATGATGTTGGTTCCCCACCCCCTTTCTAAAGTTAATTTGAGTCTGGCAGATTTAATTTTCAAATAATAGACATTGTGGCATTTAACTGGAAAAAAGCAAAGTGCTCCCAATCTTTGAAGTGGATGATGAAATAATATTTATGGAGGTGGTGATGCACCACAATAATAATACACTTCTAGGGTCAGGCAGTAATTGTGGCTGTGATTTTAATGATATTAAAAATTATCTTGATCAAAGCAAGACCCGATATTTTCAATGAGTTTTACAATGAGCATGTTAAGTTCAATTTCACATCAAATCTGTTTGCCACTTGCAACAGCTTTTCGACCACCACTTTTAACTGAGAACAATTGTACACCTGTAGCTGCTGACAGTGCTTGGTAACACCATGAATTCTGAACCAGTGCTTCAACACTTAACATTACATTATAAAAATACCAGTACCTTCAGTAATTGCAATTTGACCGTTGTATATTGATAGAATGAAACACATAAAGTTTAATAGCCAAATGATGCATTTCAGAAAATTTGCAAAAATAATAATTAATTTAGTACTTGCCTAATAGTTCAACCTGATATTATTTACTGTATTATGTGGGGAAATGCATGAGACGGTTCAATTGTAGTATTTACACAACTTAAGACCATATTTCTGTCATTTTCCAAAAATAAATTCAGTTGAACTAATCTGATGAAACCAGGCACAGACCTGAAATCAATTGATGCCTCAATATTTGTTGTGCATGAGGTGTCTTCATTTGATATGTGTAAGGGTACAAGTTAGTTTAACTGACTTTAATTGATTCTATTTAAAACATTTAAAATATTTAGCATTACTGTAATTTAATTAAAACTTTTTGGAAGGGGTGATATTTATCCAATGTGTTATGGCGGAGGCCCGCCCGTCATTGCTGAAAGATAAAATCTTCAATGTATATCAGATAGGAACACACTGATCAACTCAGTGATATTACACCGACGGCGATTCATTCATACAATTCAACAACTCGCCCTTTAGAAAATTAACCTGTTAAGATAACACCAACTTTACAATTTTGGTTATAATACTATACCAATGATATTTCAATTCATTTGTACAAAAATTAAATAGGGAAGTGAATAAATAACCATAGTAACCAAAATGTTCAATGTAATCACAAGGAATAGAAACATTTTTTTTCACGACTGGATAGTGAGATAGTGACATTTCACAGGCAATAGTTATCCACTAAGTGACTTCACCTTCCAGGCAGAATGTATTTGAGCTCAAGCAGATGGACGGGATTGCATCAAAAGCACTTGCTGCTACACCTCTGAAACTAAATTGTATGGAGCAATGCTTCCTTTTAAGGTTTCAATCTAAACTACCTTGACTAATTAGCTCTGTTGATTAAATTTATATAGCCAGTTTTTAAGTGGGCTTTCTAGTAAAGAAATTCTCAATTGTTGTCCTGTTTGTTATACAAGAAAAAGGAGGGAAGAAAATGGAAAGTACAATCGACAGCTGAAATAGAGAGAATGTAATAAGTATAAGATTCAACTTTTAATTACCCACTTAGAAATAGCTGATTAGAGTTCACAGATTTTATCTTTAAGCATTTCAACAACTTAAATACATTATCAAATTATGATACATTGTCATTTTGTCACATCCATGATTCCAACGTTTGCCTTTTCTTGGAACTTCAATGTTGATAATTAATTATTACGCAGTCAGGCACATATATACTGTGACAGCTGGTGGCATTTTAGGATCGATGTTATTTTGTGTGTTCTGCTACTACTGCTGTTTTGGTCGCCTTCAGTCGCCTCCTATTTGGTTCATTTACCACAATCAGTCCAGTTGCTGATTTTGACTTGTCTTCGCCACAGTTCCATTCAATAAATGTCCTTTGTTTCAAAATTAAAGCCTCACCACCTCATCATACAATTCGAGCAATTTACACGTAGTGTGAAGGCAAAATATGTACATTACACTTTAAAAATACTTGTCTCTTTACTAATAGTACATACCAATGCAAACAAATAAAAAAATAAAGATGACACAAAAAGCTAGAGTAACTCAGCGGGTCAGAAAATTAAAGAAATTGACTCAGTACTTAATTTACTGTTTGGTTTCAATTTTAATACAAGGAAAATTAAAATGCATATATTATCAGATGTGCGTGAGGAAAGTGAAGCAATTGGAAATAAAAAAAATACAAGTTGTGTTATATCACCTGAAACGTAACAGGCGAATGTAGTAAATGTAAATTTAACAGTGTTAAATCTCTGCTTAAATAAATAATTCAACCTAGTAATTATATTAATACAATCATAGCACATTTTTGTGTAGCTAGAAATTTACATGATTTTTTACTCCAGTAAAAATATTCATCAACATCTCTGTGAACACTGCTTTTTTTTATCACATTTTATGTTTGAATCCAACATATTCTACAAGGAATTATTCTCTAAATCAAAACGTGAATACTTTGTAAACATCAAGTAAAACGAACTATTTGGGACATTTCAGCTCAATGTACTAAAATGCTGGCTTCAGCATGACCCAGGTTCTTATTAAATATAAGAACCATTAAAACCTGCAAATACTTCAAATAACTAATAAAAGAAGTGGTTTTTAAAAGTGCATAAACTGTTACACTCACGTTAAAAAAAAAATCTCAAAGTTGGGCACCTGCATGTCTTCATACTGAGTATAAATGAAGTCATCGTGACAAGTGTGTCTGAATAATCCCCAACAGTAGTCGTGGCTATCTGTTCACACACATGTTCTTGCTTGAACATTATACACTTAAACAAGCCTGCTTGTTTGGAACCTGTTGCTGGCTCATTCTTCTCTGTGTGTGTGTGTGAACATTACCGGGTGATGTGTTTCATTCCAAAGAGTGGATTTCGTTACCTTTAAAAAGTTACATATGTCATTATTTCCAGTTTTTTCAGAAGGGCTATAACCAGGATCCAGGGGGAGGGACAGACATGGTATTGTATTTGGTCTTCTCCAGCACTGGCTAAAGATTTCTGTGCTTCATCGTGACATCGCTGTATTAAATAAAGTCAACTTGAAACGAGCCTGTAAACAAAAAAAGGATTAAAAAAAATATTTTAACAGCAAATATTACCTCAATTAGTGGGTTCTCAAGCATAAAGAATCATGGAAACATAGAAAATAGGTGCAGGAGGAGGCCATTCGAACCAGCACCGCCATTCATTGTGATCATGGCTGATCGTTCCTAATCAATAACCCGTGCCTGCTTTCTCCCCGTATCCTCTAAACCCTCCCCATGATCCTCTAAACTGGAATTGTCATGTCATAATGCAAGGACAAAAACAATCTAAATGGTTTCTTAAGTCCTTATGTCTCTTAATATATTTGTGAAATTGGCCAATTTACAGAACATTTTCCATGCCATACACCAGATATTATTTTTTTTAGTTTTAGTTTTATGGATACAGCAAGGAAACAGGCCCTTCGGCCCACGGTGTCCGTGCCACCAGCGAACCCCGTACATCAGGGGTCGGCAACCTTGTTCTGCATAGGGGCCAGGACGCATGTCTGTGAGCGGATGGCGGGCCACATCTACCACGTGTTCACATAGATCCCGCCCCCATCCCACCACAGATGGCTGGCATCAAGTCACGTGTTCACATAGATCCCGCCCCTTCGAGGTCGCCACCCGGAGCGCTGGCCCCTAGTGACGGGCGCTCACGAACATGGCGCACCTACGGACCATTGCCTTGGCTCTGACCTGAAGGCGGTGGCTCAAATACTCACTCACTCGTCCCCGGCCTGTTGCCAAACTCGATCCCGACAGTGAAGCCCAGACACAGAAGGTGCGGGGCCGTGCCGGCGGCTTTGCGCAGGATGCGGTACAGCAGAGCTCGGCGCTCGGGCGCTCGGCGGCTCCACAATTGCGGCCGCCAGCACAGGCCTCCTTGCGTCTCCGCGCCTGGGCACCTCAGGTCCGAGAGGTACCGGAGATGACGGAGGTCTGCGGGCCGGATGACTACGGGAAAAGAAAAATACGCCTGCGGGCCGGATGATTTTGAGTTACGGGCCACATTCACTGGTTGCCGACCCCTGCTGTACATTAGCAATATCCTAAACACACTAGGGACACTTTTTACATTTACCAAGCCAATTTACCTGCAAACCTGCACATCTTTGGGAGGAAACTGAAGCTCTCGGAGAAAACCCACGGGGAGAACGTACAAACCAAAGATACTAGAGGAGCAAGATGCGCCACTCAGCGAAAAAAGGGTAGTATGACGTGTGTGATTGTCGACGCCATTTTACCGGACTGCCCCCACACTGTCATGGCGTCCACATCTACAGCTCGGTGTAAATTGCTCTAATCGCCGATGTTGACAACTCAGCCTACAGACAGTACCCCTAGTCAGGATCGAACCCGGGTCTGCAAGCGCTGTAAGGCATCAACTCTGCCGCTAGACCACCATGCCGCCCCAAGAAATCTTGTGTGCCGCAAGATATGTTCTTGATGGTTCCTATTCATAACATGCTTAATGAGCTAATTCATAGCATTAGGTACGGGCCAAAATGGGTTGGCGACTAATTTACAGGATGAACGTAGAACCAAAATAAATCTTTTTTTATTTTTCTCGCCCAGCCTATTCCTCCAATGCTCAATTCCAATTATAAAGGTTACGTTTGTAACTGCACTCCCCCTCTGCACAAATTGAATAATTCTCCATCCTCTTTCAAGTCAGAATCCCATTATATTATATATATATATATATATATATATATATATATATATATATAGAATAGCATGATATACGGAGCCAGTAAGGTCTATATCAGGTCTCAAACATTATTTTGTTGCGTACCCTTGTAAATATATCATTGGAAGCCACAGCCCGCTTTTAAAAATAAACTCACTGTCATGGTCTTAGTGGCAAGAGAATAGCGCATCTTCTCATGGCTTTTTATAAAACTTCATTAGTAAGTGGTACATTACATGTAAAAACAATGGAACTCATGAAAATGTTGTTAAGAAACAGTTTTTCAATATCACGTTAATAATCGTTCTTAAAGTAAATACACAAAGTATTAAGTAAATATGCAGAGTGTTTTAACATCCTTTGAAAAGATACTACTAATTCATTTAGCTGCCATCGATGCAAGAGTTGAAACTTAGGTAAACTGCTCGCGGTAACTAGGTTCAAAGCACCATCCCACTGCAAATGGTTTATTGAGAAATTTAACAGCGTTACGTAACAGTCAACTGGTGCTTGGCTTTAGTGAAACCAAAAAGCAATTTTTTAGTTTAATTTGGAGATACAGCAGGTAAACAGGTCCTTTGGCACACCCAGTCCACAACAACCATTCAGCACCCATTCACACTAGTTCTACAATGCCCTCCATAACGTTTGGGAAAATCCCACCACTTATTTATTTGTTTATTTATTTGCCTCTGCACTCCATAATTTGAGATTTGTAATAGGAAAAAAAATAACGTGGTTAAAGTGCACATTGTGAGATTTTATTAAAGAACATTTTTATACATTTTGGTTTCACCATGTATAAATTACAGCAGTGTTTATACAAAGTTCCCCCATTTCAGGGAAGCATAATGTTTAGGACACATGGCTTCACAGGTGCTTGTAATTGCTCAGGTGTGTTTAATTGCCTCCTTAATGCAGGTATAAGAGAGCTCTCAGCACATAGTCTTTCCTCCAGTCTTTCCATCACCTTTGGAAACTTATGGTGGCTTGGCCCACGAGGGCCTCCGAATGATGGCAGCCTCTGCCTACAGTCTGTTTTATCGTATTTTTGTTATTTTTAGTCTGTTTAAAAGTATGTTTTCGGAGTTTGTTTAGTCTTTTTATCTGGGGGAGGCGGGGAGGGTAAGGGGGAAACGGTTTCTCAGTCACTTCCTGGTCGAGGATGCGACTATTCTCCGAGTCGCATCTTTGCCCCCCCCCCCTGCGGCCTTTCCTGCCGGTACCAGAGCTTCTGCAGCGGCACAGCACAGCGGAGCGGGCGATGCCTGACTGGGGATCGCCAGTGTTGGACCTCCGGAGTGTTGGGCCTGCTGCTTTGACATCGTGGAGCTGTGGCTGCGGAGGTTCTAGCCGAGGGCGGCGCTGGCTTCAACATCGCGGAGTCCTGGGACCCCAGTGCCGAGTGCCGCCAGTGTTGAATCTCCACCCAGCTCGGCCTGTGGACTTCGGGAGCCGTGGTCTCCGGTAGGAAGTGGCCGATTCGGTAACTCCAAGCCGCTGAGAATGTTCTTCCGTTCCGACGACGGAGTTCCGGTCATCCCGGTGAGAGGGCCTGGAACATCGGGCCGTCCTAGCGACGACTGCGGAGGGTTCAAAGGCCCCAACCACAGGTGAACAAAGAGGAAGAGGACTGAACTTTATTGCCTTCCCTCACAGTGGGAAACATTGATTCCGCTGTGTGGGGATGTTCATGTTAAATTCTGTCGTGTGTTGTGTTCGTTTTATTCGTATGGCTGTATGGTAACTCAAATCACACTGTACCAATTGGTACATGTGACAATAAATGTAACTTAAACTTGAACTAACCCTTTTGCTCTTTATCAACATGAGGACCAAAGTTGTGCCAATGTAAGTCAAAGAAGCCACAATGAGACTGAGAAACAAGAATAAAACTGTTAGAGACATCAGCCAAACCTTAGGCTTTCCAAAATCAACTGTTTGGAACATCATTATGAAGAAAGAGAGCACTGGTGAGCTTACTGATCGCAAAGGGACTGGCAGACCAAGGAAGACCTTCACAGCTGATGACAGAAGAATTCTCTCTATAATAAAGAAAACTCCCCAAACACCTGTCCGACGGATCAGAAACACTGTTCAGGAGTCAGGTGTGGATTTGTCAATGACCCCTGTCCGCAGAAGACTTCATGAACAGAAATACAGAGGCTACACTGCACGATGCAAACCACTGGTTAGCTGCAAAAATAGGATGGCCAGGTTACAGTTTGCCAAGAAGTACTTAAAAGAGCAACCACAGTTCTGGAAAAAGGTCTTGTGGACAGATGAGACAAAGATTAATTTATATCAGAGTGATGGCTAGAGCAAAGTATGGAGGAGAGAAGGAACTGCCCAAGATCCAAAGCATCTGTGAAACACGGTGGTGGGGGTGTTATGGCCAGGGCATGTATGGCTGCTGAAGGTACTGGCTCACTTATCTTCATTGATGATACAACTGCTGATAGTAGTAGCATAATGAATTCTGAAGTGTATAGACACATCCTATCTGCTCAAGTTCAAACAAATGCTTCAAAACTCATTGGCCAGCAGTTTATTCTACAGTAAGACAATGAACCCAAACATATTGCTAAAGCAACAAAGGTGTTTTTCAAAGCTAAAAAATGGTCAATTCTGGAGTGGCCATGTCAATCTCCCGATCTGAACCCCATTGAGCATGCCTTGTGTGTGCTGAAGAGAAAACTGAAGGGGACTAGCCCCCAAAACAAGCATAAGCTAAAGATGGCTGCAATACAGGCCTGGCAGAGCATCACCAGAGAAGACACCCAGCAACTGGTGATGTCCATGAATCGCAGACTTCAAGCAGTCATTGCATGCAAAGGATATGCAACAAAATACTGAACACGACTACTTTCATTTACATGACATTGCTGTGGCCCAAACATTATGGTGCCTGAAATGTGGGGACTATGTATAAACACTGCTGTAATTTCTACATGGCGCAACCAAAATGTATAAAAATGGCCTTTATTAAAATCTGACAATGTGCACTTTAAACACATGTGATTTTTTTCTATTACACATTTTAAATTGTACAAAGGCAAATAAATAAATGTCCCAAACATTATGGAGGGCCCTGTAGATCATCCCACTTTTTCATCCGCTCCCTACATTCTGGGGGCAGTTTGCAGTCGCCCAATAACCTAAAAACCCGCACATGTTTGGGATGTGAGGAAACCGGAGAACCAGGAGGACACCCACATGGTCACAGGTAGAATGTGCGAACGCCACACAGACAGCACCCGAGGCCAGGATCAAACCGTGGTCTCTGGCGCTGTGAAACACGAGCTCAACCTGCTGCACCACCTGGATACATAGATCAAGAGCCACAGGAATAAAGACATTAAGAGGAAAGAAGATTCTATTCAGTTCATAAAAAAGCTACTTACAGCAAGATAAAGAGGTATGAACGTATAAAACACATTTGCTCACAACTCTTATATAGAAAATAGGTGCAGGAGGAGGCCATTCGGCCCTTCGAGCCAGCACCGCCATTCATTGTGATCATGGCTGATCGTCCCCAATCAATAACCCGTGCCTGCCTTCTCCCCGTATCCCTTGATTCCACTAGCCCCTAGAGCTCTATCTAACTCTCTCTTAAATCCATCCAGTGACTTGGCGTCCACTGCCCTCTGTGGCAGGGAATTCCACAAATTCACAACTCTCTGGGTGAAAACGTTTTTTCTCACCTCAGTCTTAAATGACCTCCCCTTTATCCTAAGACTGTGGCCCCTGGTTCTGGACTCGCCCAACATTGGGAACATTTTTCCTGCATCTAGCTTGTCCAGTTCTTTTATAATTTTATATGTTTCTATAAGATCCCCTCTCATCCATCTAAACGCCAGTGAATACAAGCCCAGTCTTTTCAATATAAAACGTCATATACATTTTGAAACGTGGGGAATTCTTTAGCGTGGTTGAGCATTTACCTCAAGTAAAATGAATGCTTTAACATTCAGGATCTATTTTAAGTGGCAATAGCATTTGTGTTTGTTCAATAACATTTGTGATGTTCCACTGGTAGGGACTTCCTCTCACACCCAAAAAACATTTGACTTCTCCATGGCCTTCTGTCCAATTAGAGTCACAGAGCACAGGAACAGGTCATTTGGCCCAAGTTGCCCTTGCCAGCCAACATGCCCCTTCTATGCCAGCCCCATCTGCTGCATTTGGCCCATAGCCCTCAAAATCATTGCTGTTCAATTAGTTGAAATGTTTTGTTGAATTCACACTGCCCTCTGCCCAATCCAGACTACAGTTTGTTTAAGGAAAGAACATCAGATGCAGGTTTAAACCGAAGATAGACACAAAAAGCAGTTATAACTCAGCAGGTCAGGCAACATCTCTGGAAAAAAGTTACATTGTTATATGCAGTTCTTCTTGGCCCTTGGTTACTTGGTCCTCCAAAATATTCCAACTGGAATTTAAACTGGAGGTGGTGAAGGGAGGGGTTTAGCCAGAGAGGGTTATTGGGAAGAAAGTGCCACTTTAAATTTAGTTGCATCTGTTTTAGTTACAGTGATATCGAGCGCTATCTAACAAATGAAGTTAAACGCTTGCAACCCCTCTCTTCCCATCCCTCCCCCTCCCTAGTCGTTGCACTAGTTTAACTGTCGTCCTGGTGAATTTCACCTGGTCCACGGGCAACAAAGGAACGTCACCTTGATCATCGATACTTTTTTGGCATATCTTTCATTCGCTTGTTCTATATCTCTCTACATCGTCTATATCTGTCATTTCCCTTTCCCCTGACTCTCACTCTGAAGAAGGGTCTCGACCCGAAACATCACCCATTCCTTTTCTCCAGACATGCTGTCATAAGGGCCTGTCCCACTTACGTGTCCCGCTGAGTTTCTCCAGCATTGTGTCCATCTGCAAATGACGTCACGTGCTCCAGGCGGCTGTGCGGACGCATGAAATCGTGCGCGACCTTCACGGGACCGTCGCGGCTCAACTTGCGTGCCAAGGACACGTAAGTGGGACAGGCCCTTTACCTGCTAAGTTACTCCAGCTTTTGTGTCTATCTACAGTTTGTTTAAATTGATGCATGCTTCTGGTTTTGAAATAATGCAGAGAGCCCCGACGATATCTGCAACAGTACCATTCTGGAACAGTACACCTGTGCAAACTTTGTTACATGTTCACAAGCAGTCAGTAATTAACTCCCGCACACGACCGGCAGTCATTACCTCCGATTTGAATCAAGGCGGCATAATTGTCACTGCAATATTACATCCAACACCATTTTTCATGACAGTGGAGTTAATCGCTGTTCATTGTATGGTGACCACGCTCCAGAACCAGGGAGCCTGATCCCCAGTTGTCAGGCAGATGTATGCAGCCAACTCTTGCAAAAGGACAATGGACAAAGGCCATTTATTGTCACGTACACCAATTGGTGTAGTGAAATTTGAGTTGCCATTGCAGCATACCAATAAAAATAAACACACAACATTAAAGAAGAGTTTAACATTAAACATAAAAACATCCCCCCACAATGGTTCCCACTGTGAGAGAAGGCAGCAAAGTCCAGTCCTCTTCCCGTGGTCAGAGCCTATTTGAGGCCTCCGCAGTCGCCACGGTGGCGGCCCGATGTTTCAGGCCTTCTCGCCGGATGATGGAGGTCTGGGTGATGGAACACACTTCAGTGGCTTGGAGTGTCTGGAACGGCCGCTTGCTCCCGGAGACCGCGGCTCCCGAGGTCCACAGGCCGCGCTGGTCGGAGCTCCAACACTGGCGATCTCGGCGAAAGATCCCAGGCTCCGCGGTGTTTAGACTCAGCGCCCCCGTGGCTGGACGCTCCGCAGACCCCACAGCTCCGCGATGTTGGAGTCAGAGGTCTCAGCGCTCTCGAGTTACCACACGGCGACCCGGGTAAGGCATCGCCTGCTCCGTGATGGTGCTTCAGCGCTGCCTCGCTGCCGAAGCTTCTGGCCGGTCCCGGCAGGAAACGGCGCTCCAATCCCATTGGTAGGCCGTGAGGAAGGGGTGAAGATGTGGCTCGGAGGAAAGACGCATCTCCGACCAGGTTGGGACTGACAAAAAACAGTTTCCCCCTTCCTCCCCCCCCACCCCCCCCCCCCCCCCCCCCCCCCCACATAAAAAGACTAGACCTCCAAAACAAAACTTTTTAACACACTAAAAATTAAACAAAGGGTGAAAGGACAAACAGCTGCAGGCTGGGCAGCCATACTCAACGGCGCCCACACACTCCAGAACCAGGCAGCCTGATCCCCAGTTGTCAGGCAGATGTATACAGGCAACACTTGCATTTGTGCATACGTGGAGGCAAACCTCCAAGCCATTAATTTCAGTGAAGCATTAGGAGATCAGGCCATACACTCAATATTTGCAAGCCGTGGTGCTCTCGCAAACTGTGTCTAATCCTTGGTGTAAAACAGCATCTACAGTTCCTTCCTACACACTCCCCATCATATACTCTGGGTTAAGTACCTTTGGGATAACATATCAGCTTTGACCTTAATATTGTTCTTCTTCATTTGGGAATTCAGACATATTTTCATTTTAGTTTGGCAGCTTAAATTAGCCTCATGACACCATGTGAATTCCATAAGGGTTGTCTTATCACTGATGGCCTAAAACGTTTAACCCCAGTCTGAAGAAGGATCTCGCCACAAAACATCAACCCTTCCTTCTCTCCAGAGATGCTGCCTGTCATTCCAACATTTAACTCTTGGAGTTGTGCCAGCATTTTGTGTCTATCTTCGGCCTAAAATGTTAGTTCCTTCAAGTGGCCCCTTAATTCTTAACTGACTATCTGTTGAAGATATTGAGATGTCTATTGTCTCATCACATGAGCTAGAATGTCTGCTATTTATGCTGATCAGGAGGCCAGGTTTTAAAGGTTTGACCAATGTTAACACTAGCAGGGTGGAACTCTTCCTGGGAAAGTAGGTTTTGTGAGGAAATATCATTCATCACGAAACGGAGAGACATTGCGATGAGAAAATACAAGTGAAGCAACAATTAATTCCTTGGTGTATTTATTATATGTAGTGGGGTCCATAGACACAGGATACTTCATCGAGTTTCCCTCGGCTGTCAGCAGTTTACTGTGGTAGAGGCAGCAAATAATGTGGAGAGAATCAGCTGTTTTGCAGGAACAGGGAGGGTGTCATAGAGTGATACAGTGTGGAAACAGGCCCTTCGGTCCAACTTGCCCACACCGGCCAACATGTCTCATCGACACTAGTCCCACCTGCCTGCGTCTGGCCCATATTCCTCCAAACCTGTCCGATCCATGTACCTGTCTAACTGTTTCTTAGATGTTAGGGTAGTCCCTGCTTCTGGCAGCTTTTTCCATACATCCACCACGCTTTGTGTGACAAAGTTACCCCTCAGGTTCCTACTCAATTTTTCCCCCTTCACCTTAAACCTACATCCTCTGGTCACTATTGAAAGCTGCCCAAGTGAAATCTGGGAGATATGAACCTCCATGGACTGTTGATTCAGTTTCCCGGGGAGAATGTTGGAGGGGTCATTTAATTCTCAAATGTTTGTTTAAAATGCTGGTTACATTTTAGTTCCATTTGTACAAATATATATATAAGGGAAATGACAGACAGCTCAATCCAGATCAGTTAATACATTCACACAGAAGATGTCATCCTTGCCTCAAAGAGGTGACTGAGAAATAATTGTTGTATGTAATATCAGACCGTGGACAACTGTTGTTCCTTTATTACTCCTTTATCACTGTCACCTCTTGAAGGTTTGTTTCATGTGACTAACTAATTGTGTTTGGGGACAGAACGTTGGAGAGATGGGTCATCTTGGACATGTTGGCCGGTGTTGGCAAGTTGGGCCGAAGGGCCTGTTTCCACGCTGTATCACTCTATGACTCTATCTATAAATCTGCCTGAGGTCTGTGTTTCCTGCATTATGTATCTTTATAAATAGCTCAAATTACTAGCGATTTCTAGCATCCTGGAGAGTGACAAAGAGAGATACTGCACCTTATCTAAAAGAACATTTAGAAAAACAATGGCTTCAAATAAAACTATAATGCAGAACATCTTTAAATTAAAAAAATATAAAATTGAATTTAAAATACATTTAGAATTTGCATTAAGTCCTTAATTAGAATGCAGCTGAAACCATCAAAATCCATCAATTCATTAAAAAATAATCTGCTTTTTCATAGGAGAAAGCGTTTCACAAGACTGATTTAGAATAAACTCAATTGTTATAAAGAACTTGATTTCACTTTCCACACAAATGTACTATGGGTCAGCAGGAAATGGTAAGTAAAAATCAATTTAGCATTAAAGAGTAAATAAATGATTCATAATGAATATAACACAATGATGTAACAGCTTTGCTTCATCCTAGCATTTAATTAGCATTGGTGTTAGAGGGCAAACCTTCCCCTTTGTGCTCTAATCTCTATGGTTCCGAACACAAAGGACAAGTAGGAATCCACCAACAAGTAACATCAGAAGAATTTGTGTCTTTCTTTCTTTCACACAGTAGTTCAAAATAGCTGAGGCGAATGGAAAATGTTACTTTGTGCAAAATAGAACGATGGGAATTCAGTTGTCAATGGAAGTACAGGATCTTGGTTCCAAATGCCAAATAAATTGCTCACCGTCTTTCCCTCGGGGACTAGGAACATAACATGAAGGAATCATGAGAAATAGCCAGAAGCAAGCTGTCATTTCCTCAGAATGATCTTGCTTTTGCCTTTGGCTTTGGATAGAATTGGCTTGTCAAAGATGCTCGTGCAGTCAGGGCCAGGTCATTGACTCTGTGGCATCAGTTAGTTTCTTCCTAGTGGAGCTAAATTAATATTTTACTTGGGAGTCACATGAGTGATTCCGTGAAGAAGCCCCGCCAGTGCGCATGCGCGTCATTACGTCAGGCTGGAGAGCGCAGCTCCACCAGCGGTAAGTAAAACACCCGCAGGTAAGTGTTGTAAGCTTTACTGCGGTTTGCTTAGGTTCCGTAAGGCTGGTTGCAGGAACCAGCAGGGACACTTCCAAAATGGGAAAAATGAACAGAAAGTAAGGCGAGATGTGCCGCCTATAAAAGTAAAAGCCTGCCCACGGGACCGCGGCCAGCGGGCGTACGCCGGCTCCAGAGACGCCAGCAGCACAGCCAGCGGCAGCAACCCCGTGCCTCAGAAGCACTGTGGCCACTCCTGTAGGGAGGAAAGGCCAAGAGGATATTATCCAGGCCTGTCGACTCTAATGAGTCAGGGCAGAAAGACTCCCCTCCTACCAGCAATAAGGTTAGGGGATGTCTGGATGAGATGGAACACCTCCTAAAGGAAATGCTAGAACCATGAGGTGTTCCAGTCAGGGGTATACCCCCAGGGTTCCCCAGCAGCTCTCAGCAGCAACCTCTACCAGAGGTCCATATAGTGCAAGAACCAGATGCCTACGAGTCTGCATGGGGACCCATACCAGCAGTGCCATGTCATGGGCTGCATAATGCCTCCTTTGGGCATGAGCCAGGAGAACCAGGGCAGCAAGAGTCTGACCTGACGTTGGTGATACTGCAGAAGAGCATACACCAAAGCACACGAGCTTCGCTCCAGGTGTGCCGGATGTGGCAGGTAAATTCGCCATACCGGCTGGAACTGGTGAAGAAATGGAGCAGCGCCATGTTAGGGCTGCATGATACCTCCCTAATGCTTGAGCAGGGAGAGCCAGGGCTGTATGATACTACCCCTGAAGTTGGTGGTATAGCACAAAAGCATGACCCAAAGCCAAGAGCTTAGCTCCTGGTTCCCGGACGTGGCATGTAAATTCGTCATGCGGCAGGAACTGGTAAGGCATAAAATGTGGCCAGAAACATTAATTACATGACCTCTCACCAGTTCCAAGAATTAACAATGGATGAAATACCCAAACGATATGAGACACCTGTAAAGTGTGCATCACTCAGAGTGCCCACTGTGAACCAGTGCATCCGGGGGCAAATGGGTGCAACCATGCGATTGCATGAACCAGGCTACAGAAAGCCTTAAAACTAACGGGATCAGGTATAGCGGCTTTGGGCGGTCAGTCGAAGGGGCACCACTATCAAACTCACAGCGGACATGTTAGCCTGCAGTGTAACGCCCACTTTGAGATCAAACTGCCTAACGGAAAACGCCATCAAGCCAACTTCAATCTGAAATTTGCAGCACTGTGCAGATCATCCAACATGGCCACCAAACTTGTTGTTTGGTGAGGTTCTGGCAAAGTAAGTCAATAACTTTGTAAGTCAGCTGGACTTGTCCGGGACATATCCTCTAGAGGCCAGTCACCAGTAGGGGGTAGTTTGCAATTGTTCTACAATGAAGGGTACTGTATAACATCAGAGACGTTTATAAAGGACAGTTTTAGGGGTTTCAAATTCAGTTAATTTTGAATTCCCAAGCAAGAGAAGGATGTTGGATGTCGAGCTAGTCTAAGACCTAGCCCGACTGAAACTCCTATGTCCAGTATAAACACTTTCAAATGGAAACGTTCAGTACTGCTACGCAACTGCTTTCCAAAGGGTGTGATATGGCAAGTATAGATCTGAAAGATGCATATTATTCAGTACCAATTCATTACAATACCGCAGATATTGGAAGTTAGTTGGATGCGACAGCGGTGGCAGTTCAAACTTTGCCAAAATGGGTAAACCCAGCCCTAGCTTGTTTACAAAATTGTGGAAACCAGTATGGGGACTACTGCGGGCTCAGAATCACTTGTAATGGCATAATTGCATGATGTTCTGATCATAGGCAACACTCAGAAGGCAGCTGAATTTCTGTTTCAATTACCAAACACAAAAGAGGTTGGGCATTCACCCGACCACATCCAGATTGATGTCATCTCAGAATCATTGACTATGGGGTCATTGATTCAACCAGCATATCAGTGACTCTGCCTATGGCCAAAAGTTTAGAAATAGGCCTGCAGCAGTCTGGTGGAAGAACAGCAACCCTCCTTCCAACAAGTGGCTAATGTTATTGGTAAATTAATAGCCTTCCCTGGAGTGCAATTTGGGCCTCTACACTATCAGAATATGCAACGGGCTAAGGAACGGGCACTCAAAAATATGCAGGTCATTTTGATAGACCGATGCAGTTAGCAGGCCAAGCTATCACCGAGTTGCAAAGATGGATAACAAATGTCTCACGTTGCTCTGCTCACATTCTGAGCAAACAACCTTCAGCTGCTTTACAAGCTGAGGTGAGTGTTTCAGGACGGGGAGCCACTGATTGAGTATGCAAGAGGCATTAATCCTACAGATGTATTTGGAATCATTGGGGCATTCTATGCCCCCAAAAAGCGTACTGTTCAACAAATGCATGATTTACATGTTCAGCTTCAGATTGACAATCCCACAGCAATTGTAATATTAATTACATGGGCGGGATTAAGTCATTATCATGTGATAATCTGGCTAAACCCCATCTGGCACTGCTGTATTACTAGGGGCATCTGGGTCTTAGCAATCTACCTTCTAGGTAGAGATAGTGTGGTGGCGGACACCAGGGCACGTAAATTTAAAGACAACATAGAATGGATGTTGAATACAAAAAATAAAAAAAAAAGACTGTCACCCACTATGGATTGCCAAACGTTGATCTGTTGCATCCAGATTAAATCACCGGTTGCCTAAATATGCCTCATAGGAACCGGATCCAGGGGCAGTAGCGGTGGATGCATTCCCGGTACATTGGGGAGGTACGCTCTTTTACGCTTTCCCCATTCAGCCTCATCAGTCAATGTCTCACCAAATTGAGCAGGGCTCCGCTTCAGGCGTTTGGTGGTCCCAGACTGGGCCACACAACCATGGTTACCCCCAAATGCAGCAACTTGTTGCTTCACCCTGTGACAGGAAAGTCATCCTTTCCATGATCGTGTTAATCTGTTCATTGTAGATTCTGACGAGACCTTCCAGGGGCTCGGACTATCGAGGCGAACCATGGATGTGATAACTACAGCCTGAAGGGATAATACTAAAAAACAATACGTATCTCATATATAAAAATGGGAGATGCTCTGCTTACAGTCAACTATATCTTATCACACTGCAGGCATACCTGATGTATTGGAGTTCCTTGTTACATTACACTTTGATGAGCAATGGAGTTGTAATGCCATTAATAGTGCTAGGAGTGCATTGTCCTATTTATGGCAGGGGTCGGGACAACATTCTGTCGGATCTCATCCATTAGTGTCCTGATTCATGTGAGCTATTTAACAAGAACCCTCCTAGATCTAGATAGACGTGTATCTGGGAGGTGAGCATAGTTCACACTGCTTCGTCAACAGGCTCCGATTACATCTGTTTTCAAAAAACGAATACTTAAACTGGTCATGCTCATGGCGCTCGTTTCAGCGCAACGGGGTCCAGACATTGCAAAAGTTACGACTGGACAGCATGCCTTTTCTGTAAATAGTATTACGATTTATGTATATGATCTAATTACACAAAGCAGGCGAGGGACGTCCAGGACCAAAATGAGCATTAAGGCATACCCCATTGACCGGCGACTATTGTAGTTACGCACCTGCGTCAATATTGAGGTCACCAAGAGTCTTAGAGGCTCCACAACAATGATGCTCATCAGTCACAAAGCCTCATCGAAAGGTGTCGGTGCAGACCGTTTCGAGGTGGCTGAAGCAGGTTTGGATTCTGCTGCAACAGACACTAATGTGTTTTAATCTCACTCCACCAGGGCAGTATCAATATCACAGCAAGGACACTGGACGCCTCTTTAGTCCAAGTCCTTGGGGCCACAGGATGGTCCAGTGAAGGGATTTTCAACGGTTTTATAACAAACCTGTCCTCACGACGGAAGGATTTGGGCATGCTATTTTGGGTCCTGTTTGTAAATTCCCCCTAGGAGAGAGGGGTTGTTATTGCTTCTTTTGTTATTAAGACATTAATTTGTATAATGCACACAATGTTTAATACATTATTGTTTATCCTGTGTCAACCGAAGCAGTGTGTCGTATGGAACTGGGTCTACGGCATGAAATCACAGAGCTTTGAAATCTTCACGGAATCACTCACGTGACTCCGAAGTAAAATAGTAAGATTAAACGAGAACTTACCAGTTTGAAGTTTGATCTTTATTTTATGAGGAGTTACGGTGAGCGATTACGTGCCCTCCGCTCCCGGCCCTCATAATCGCAAAGATCATCTGGTAGTTCTAGTCTTCTGAGTCTTACTATATCACTTCGACTGTGGTTACTGTGATTTCACGCCGCTGCTTTGAAGATTGACGCGCATGCGCACTGGCGGGGCTTCTTCACGTAATCGCTCACCGTAACGTCTCATAAAATAAAGATCAAACTTCAAACTGGTAAGTTCTCGTTTAACCTTACTATTATTTTGCGATGCGGAGTGGATTTTATGCCACAGAGTGCAACTGCATTATATAAATAATCTAAATTATTAGATGAAAACTTTGAAAGTACACATTTACTCTCAATGAATAGAAAAAAAACCCTAGAAATCTATTGAATTATACAATGGATAAAATGACCATCTATATCCATAACAGGAACCAAAATACCCCTGGATTCTCATTTAACCTGTAAATTCTCCTCGGACATATGCTACTTTAAAATTGTGAATTTCCTACCTAAAGTGGTTTTCAAGTTTTAATTGCTGTTAAAGAACAAACTGATTCTTCAGCTGACACATCTGCTGCAACTAATTGCATGCCATTGAATTGGTGATCATTGCCAGGGGTATCTATTTTTACCATTAGCTAGCAGCCAAATATTAACTGCTTGTTGTGCAGGAAGGAACTGCAGATGCTGGTTTAAACCGAAGATAGGCACAAAAAGCTGGAGTAACTCGGCGGGACAGGCAGCATCTCTGGAGAGAAGGAATGGGTGACGTTTCGGGTCGAGACCCTTCTTCAGACTGGCTGTTTCCGCTGGCTGGCCAGTGATCCATAAAAGTCAGGCCCACTGCTGAACCACACACCAAGCCTACTGCTTCCTCTGGTACTGCTTATTCTGGGAGATAGAGACTGACTCCAGGGTTACTGCCAGCAGTGAGCGAGCACAGTAAATGAGGTACAACGAACATGTAACACACAGCAGGGGGAACAATATCCTCTGCTGAAGTCAATAATAATATTAAATAGCATGCAATGCATTCAAATGCACACACGTACGCACACACATTAACTTGTAAAAACGTGTTCAACAAAAATGCAAGATTCATCCAATTTCCACTATGTCTTGTAATTATTGTTAATTAAAGATTAAAAAAAAGATATTTCCTAGACTAAACAAATTCTGACATTTTCCTCCAATTAACTGTTTAATAGTCCCTTACAGAAAATTGCTTCTGTGTTAAAACTGCCAAGGATCATTTCCTAAACACAACCACACCTTGGCCCCTGGGTTGCCCTGACTCTCAGTCTGAAGAAGGGTCTCGACCCGATACGTCACCCAATCCCTCTCTCCAGAGAAGCTGCCTGTCCCGCTGAGGTACTCCAGCTGTTTGTGTCTATCTCCACTTCAAACCAGCATTAGCAGTTCCTTCCTACACCTTTGGTTGGGCTCTTCCCTTGCCTGCCATCAGATCTGATCTGTCAGGCTCTGCTCTGATGGTTTTGAATCGCATATTTGTCCACACAAGCCTGTTGTTAATGAACTGGGTCAATGAGCAGTGACAGACGTTGGAGTTCTCCAATTACAGTGAGAATCTAAATCATGAGATTTTTCAAAAGCTTGTTACTTATCCTCTAAATCTGCACATTGAGAGAGATTAGTTTAGTTTAGTTTAGAGATACAACGCGGAAACAGGCTCATTTGCCCACCGTGTCCGCACCCACCGGCAATCCCCGCACACTCACCTATCGAACACACAATGTGGGCAATTGACATTATACCAAGCCAAGTAACCTATGTCTTTAAAGTGTGGGAGGAAACTGAAGATCTCGGAGAAAACCCACGCAGATCTTGGGTAGAAGGTATAAACTCCGCACAGGCAGGCGCAGTAAGGATGGAACACGGGTCGCTGGCGCCATAAGGCAGCAGCTCCACCACAATGCCACCGCGCCACCATACTGGCGTGCCACATGGAGGAGAGCTCCCCTGCCATCCCTCTCCCCTTCCCATCTCCTCCACCACGCCACCCCAGTATAAATGCGTCTAAGTATCTATGCTGCATAAACATAGAAACATCGAAAATAGGTGCAGGAGGAGGCCATTCAGCCCTTCGAGCCAGCACCGCCATTCATTGTGATCATGGCTGGTCGTCCCCAATCAATAACCCGTGCCTGCCTTCTCCCCCATATCCCTTGACTCCACTAGCCTCTAGAGCTCTATCTAACTTCAGCTACAACTTATTTTGATAAATGAAATCTCTGCATGTTGGCAAAGTGAATGAGGAGTTAAATGCTGAACCATACCTGGGCGGTCACATGCTGCTGCTGCTGCCTGCATGCAGCAGGTTTTACTCGCTGATCTCTGCAAAGGACATGCTGCATGCAGCTTTTTCATCCTTGCTCTGGCTGCTGTCTGGGGAGGTCGGCTGCAGTGGGATGGAGAAACTGCGGTTCGGTTTGCTTGATTTCGCTAATCGCTTCAATTCGTTGGTAAAAGAAAGACCTTTCTTCTTTTCCTGTGCAGCCTGCCAACACATTCCAAAACGGATTGATCAAACCAAGCAGTCACGTGCAGCTCATGGAAGACATTACTACTGTAAACACAGAATGGCAACTGGGGCAGCTCAATCATTAATAAAAGTCTAGCAGACTTTTTAGTTTTTTGGCATGGAAACAAAACATAAAGATGCCTAGCCGTGCTTGTAGTTGGTGCAATTTCTGAACTATTTTAACTTGTTGTATTCAAAGAGATTTAGTACATTGCAGTTCATTAGGAAAGTATTATTAGTCATGCTGAACATGTGCTTTGTCCTAAACCCAATCATCCCAGTCATATTCTCGGAAGTGGAAATGCTCGAAGATCGTCTGGCTTTTTGTTTGGAGATACAGCGCAGATACAGTCCCTTCGGTCCACCTAGTTCGCGCCAACCAGCGATCTCCGCACATTAACACTATCCTACACACGCAAGGGACAATGTTACATTCATAACAAGCCAATTATCCTACAAACCTAGATGTTTTTGGAGTGTGGGAGGAAACCAAAGGTCTCGGAGAAAACCCATGTGGTCACAGGGAGAATGTAAAACTCCGTACAGACAGCACCCGTAGTCAGGATCGAACCCGGGTCTCTGGTGCTGTAGGCGTTGTAAGGCAGCAACGCTACCGCTGCACCACCCTGAGATTACTCTCTCATGCATTCATTCCTTCCTTGTCCAACACATTCTCAAGTCTCTTTTATTTGGGTGATGCTGACTGGGACACTCGCATTGTCAGTGACCTGTTGCCCTGAGTAGGAGGACTGGGTTTTCTCAAACTGCTGCATTTCCTTGCAATGTCCGTGCTTGTGTTTCCAGGATATCGTTAAACAATGCCACCTTGACCAAACCATGCAATTGGTGACAGCACAAGGAAGATACACTGACACTAAATATACACTAAGACTATAGAAAATAAACTTCTATATAATGTACAAAATACTGGTTTTCCATTGCATGTACTGTATTACTTGGTGATGCATGTTTAACTATGGCTCACATTCATTTATAAGAAGCTTCTTCAGTGAAGGGCAACAGGTTTCAAAGAAGAGCACAGTTCCCCTGGTGTCCTGGATCATGTTGATCACTGCAGCAGTAAGTAAAAGTGATGCCTGTTGATTGAGGTCAGTGTTTGAGAGTCCTTGCTGTGCAGCCACTAGCGAACGTGGTTGTTAATTAGCAATGCTGACTACACTGAAACTTCATCAGTCTCGGGGGTAACAGCTCTTCCATAATTCCTGAGGAACCCGGATTAGTCTACATTCAGAGTGACGAAGATTATTGATGAAGAATAGTCATCACAATGTCGTTAAGGAGAGAGCCTGTCTGACTAATTTGATTGAACTAAGTCTGCTGGTGAGGGTAGTTATGGTTCAAGTGTAGACTAGGCGACCATTTTCGCTGAACACTTACCCTCAGTCTGCAATGGCCACCTGATCTCCAGGTTGCTCAACACTTTAACTCCCCCTCCCATTCTCACCCTGACCTTTCTGTCCTGGGCCTCCTGCATTGCCAGAGTGAGGCCACACAAAATATTGGAGGAACACCAGCTCATATTTCACTCGGGCAGCTTACAACCTCGCAGTCTGATCCTTGAATTCTCCCATTTTGGGCGACTTTTACAAACATTCCCCTGTCTCCCTCCCCTTGCTTCTCCCACCTTCCTACTGACATCATGAAGTCCTGGCTGCTCACCTGCACTTGCTCTTTCAGCTTGAGGATGAATTTTCCTGCTCCTTTCCACCTGTTCTGGGCCACAAACACATACTCGTTCTCAGAAAGAATCCGAAGAGTTGGTTTTGTCATGGACGACTTCTTGTTTAATGGCTCTCTTGCCACTTCCTCCACAAGCACATAATCACTGGGGTTTGGGTTGCTCAGGATGCTGTAGGAATATTTGGCTTTACTCAATGCCTGTGGAATACATTAACAAATTAATATCGTAAAAGGCCATTCAGCCCATCAAGTCCATCCTGGTTCCTTGCAGGACAATTCCACCAATCCCATTCTCCGTCCTTTCCTCACGAACTTCGTTATTCACTTTATTTCCTCTCAAATATCCGCTCAGCTTTGAAAGCCTGGTTAACTCTGGCTAACGATCCCTAACAAATCCCTATTAATGTTGTTATTTCTGATTTCATGCCATATGCCTTAACTTTGATAACTAGGCATTTGTGCTGATGAGAATCTTATGAGAATCTGTGAAAACAATTACTGCCTTCCCTTTATCAACGTTTGTTGTTCCCTCACCAAAACTATCCACATCAGAGGGTAAAAGGTGCCATGCCATTAAGAAACGGAGAGCCAATTAAAATATATTATTACAGAGATCATAAAATGCTGATTATTTCTTTTGCCTCTTTATTGTTTCTCAAAGCTTCCTTAAAATTGTGTGCAGTTTTGGTCCCCTAATTTAAGGAAGGTCATTCTTGCTATTGAGGGAGTGCAGTGTAGGTTCACAAGGTTAATTCCCAGGATGGCGGGTCTGTCATCTGCTGAGAGAATGGAGTGACTGGGCTTGTAACACTCTAGCGTTTAGAAGGATGAGAGGGGATCTTATTGAAATGTGTAAGATTATTAGGAGTTTGGACACGCTGGAGGCAGGAAACATGTTCCCGATGTTGGGGGAGTCCAGAACCTGGGGCCACAGTTTAAGAATAAGGGGTAAGCCATTTAGAACGGAGTCGAGAAAACACTTTTTCTCTGGATACTTTCGAGAGCTAGATAGGGCTCTTACAGATAGTGGAGTCAGGGGATATGGGGAGAAGGCAGGAACGGGGTAGAGATTGTGGCTGGATCGAAGGGCCGAATGGCCTACTCCTGCACCTATTGTCTATTGTCTAAAATCAATATAAAATCATAGTCATATATACAGTGTGGAAACAGGTCCTTCGGCCCAACTTGCCCACACCAGCCAACAAGATCCCAGTTACACTAGTCCCACCTGCCTGCGCTTGGTCCATATCCCTCCAAACCTGTCCTATCCATGTACCTGTCTAACTATTTCTTAAACTATGGGATGGTCCCAGCCTCAACTACCTCCTATGGCAGCTCGTTCCATACACCCACCAGCCTTTGTGTGAAATAGTTACCCTTCAGATTACTATTAAATCTTTTCCCCTTCACCTTAAACCTATCTCCTGTGGTCCTCGATTCCCCTACTCTGGGCAAGAGACTCTGTGCATTTACCTTATCTATGATTATGATTTTATACACCTCGATAAGATTACCGCTCATCCTCCTGTGTTCCAAGGAATAGAGTCCCAGCCTATTCAACACCCTCGTAAATCCTCTCTGTCCCCTTTCCAGTCATCACTCTGACTGATCTATAGTTCCCGGACATGTCCTTATGCCTTTTATTTGCATCTGTGTGTGGATAAATCTCCAAGGTCTGATAACGTGTATCCCAAGTTGCTATGGGATACAAATCTTCACCGCCCACAGGAGAGATGCCAAATGGCTGTAGAACAGCTGGACTGCGGGACTATAGAATACGGTATCTTTATTTAGAAAAGGCAGCAGGAATAAGCCAAATAATTAACATTAGGGGCCAGTGAATGAAACAGAAATTAGAGGGAAGATATTGGTAAACATTCTGAGGACATTCCGTGTGACAAAGGATTATTGATCAAGAATAGTTGTCCTGACTTTGTGAAGGGCAGGTCCTGTCTCACTAATTTGATTGAACTAAGTCTGCTAGTGAGGATAGTTATGGTTCAAGCGTAGACTTGGAGACCGTCTCGGTGTGCAAAGGCCTACTGGTTGCAAAACACTTTAACTCCCCTCCCCATTTCTGACCTTTCTGTCCTGGATCCCCTGTTCCGTATTACTTATTCTGTTAGGCTGCAGCAAGCAAGAATTTCATTGTCCTATCTGGGACACATGACAATAAAACTCTCTCGACTCTTGACTTGGGCCTCCTCCATGGTCAGAGTGTGACCCAACGCAAATTGGAGGAACAGCTCCTCATAATACACTTGTGTATCTTATACCCCAGTGGTATGATTGTTGAAATATCTAAACTGTGGGTAACTTTTACAAACCCTCTTCTCCCTCTCTCCTCCCCTTGCTTTCGCCCCCCCCCCCCTGAGCGGGACAGGCAGCGGGACAGGCAGCATGCCAGGAGAGAAGGAGCGGGTGACTTGTCCCGACCCAAAATGTCACCCTTTCCTGGGTTGAGTTACTCCAGCATTTTGTGTCTATCTTCAGTGTTAACCTGCATCTGCAGTTCCTTCCCGCACATTCTGTATGCCACGAGCCAATCATAATGTGGATATTTCATAACTCACTGTGGAAATAACACTGAATTTGTATTTAAGTTGGATTGCTTAAACATACATAACATTTCCAGCCTCCTTTCTACACATTAAAGAAATGTAACTGACTTATTGTGGATAATATTACCTGCATTTAACTTCTTTTAGAAATACTATAATCATGCACATGTATTATATTTGGGCTATACATTACTTTACTAATGCTCAATAGTTCTAATGCAAGGTTATACGAGTAATTTATCGCTGAAAATGCCCATTATTAGAACTCATATTCTCTGTGCTCGTTGCCTAGTCTCTGCTTTCCTGTGGTAGATATTTTTACTCTAATCGGCTGTGAGATATGTCTCCATTCCAGCTCTTCACGACCAACTCCTGCAAATTGCAGCTCCCATGTGCTCAAACTTGAGCCCATGTCCCACTTATTTCTCCATAGCGCCCACTCACATTGCCACACTTCTCAGACATTTATTTGCCTTTATTCACATCTGTACGCTATGTGGATAGACACAGATGCTAGAATAATTCAGTGGGACAGGCAGCATGTCTGGAGAGAAGGAATGGGCGACGTTTTGGGTCGTGACCCTTACTCAGACTCGTCTCGACCCAAAATGACACCCTTTCCTGGCTTGAATTACTCCAGCATTTTGTGTCTATCTTCGGTGTAAACCGAGTGTTGTGATGAGTAAGTTCTGTATTTCCCAGTTCTCTGGTGCTTCCTAAAGGCCCTGACCCACTTTCCCGAGTTACTCACAAACTCTCCCGGGTTTTCCCCTTGATTCGAACACTGGGAATGTCGGGGAATGTCGGTAGCGAGTCCGTAGGAGGCCGTAGGAGTCCGTAGATATTTCGTAGCGGCTCGTAATGCCAGCCGTAGGAACTCGGGGCATCAGGTAAGTCGGGACCTTTTTTCAGAATGTTGAAAAATGTCCACGAGTTAAAAAAATAGCCCCGAGTACCTACGGCTGGCTATTACCGTAATTCTCCAAGTTTGAATCAAGGGGAAAACTCGGGAGAGTTTGTGAGTAACTCGGGAAAGTGGGACAGGGCCTTCACTGCCACAGTAGCCGACTCAGTATATATTTTAAACATTATATCCCTACAACAGTTGGTGGAGCTCTTGCTTCCAAACTAAGGGACAGACAAAACCAAGGATCTGCATTCTGACCAGAATGTAAAGTGATTTCTGTCACGTAAGCATATATATATATATATATATATATGTCAAAGACTAGTTTATTTAGTTTATTGTCACGTGTACTGAGGTACAGTACAAAGCTTTTGTTGTGTGCTAACCAGTCAGCAGAAAGACAATACATGATTACAATCGAGCCATTCACAGTGTAAATGAATTACGTGTAGTGCAAGATAAAGCCAGTAAAATCCAATCAAAGATGGTCCGAGGGTCTCCAAACGAGGGGAATAGCATTTTAGGACCGCTCTCTAGTTGTGGTAGGATGGTTCAGTATTGAACCCATAGCGATACAATAAGAGGGGCAAAGTTTTTTTCACAGAGGGAGATGAGTGCGTGCCTGGGGTGTGCTGCCTGGGGTGGTGTGGATGGAGATACAATAGTGGCATTAAGGAGGCTTTTAAATAAGTACATGGATATGGGAACACAAATGAATTCTTGTATTCGTGCCTACTATATTCTGTTGTGCTGAAGCAAAGCGGGGTGGAAGATTAGTCCGCCCTGTTTCGACTCATGCAATCAACTCGATGTGCACAAATGGAAGATCAAATAGAACAAGTTGTCCTACAACTTTAAGCTGTGCACGCCACACGAAAGAAGGAGAAGCAGCAAAGCAAGAATGTCATTGTCCTATCTGGGACACATGACAATAAACTCTCTTTTGAACTCTTGATATGCAGGGAGTGGAGAGATATGCATCATGTGTAGGCAGTGGCGATTAGTCTATCGTGGCATTATGTTTGGCAAAGACATCATGCGCTGAAGGGCAGGTTCCTTGCTATGCTTTTCTACGTTGTATAATGATTCTTCAGCTAGCTGGCAACAAGAAAGATTATTTGGATTAGGGAAAAGATTGGTTAGATGGTAACATTATTTTAAAATATGTGTAAGGTTATTGGCAAAAAACGCTCTGTATTCTTGAGCTGAACATGTATAAGCTACCACACTTCATGCCCAGAGTATGTGAATCGAGAACCAGAAGACACAGGTTTAAGGTGAAGGGGAAAATATTTTCTGAGGGGTAACTTTTTCACACAAAGGGTGGCGGATGTATGGACAAGCTGCCAGAGGAGGTCATTGAGGCTGGGACTATCCCAATATTTAAGAAACAGTTAGGCAGGTACATGGATTGGACGGGTTTGGAAGGATGTGGACCAAACACGGGCAGGTAGGACTAGTGTAGCTGGGACATGTTGGCTGGTGTGGGCAAGTTGGACTGACGGACCTGTTTCCACGCTGAATCATCTATAACATCCACCCACCCACAACGCCCGTCTTCACAAAAAGTGTAAACCCAGTCTAATGTTGCAGCATATTAATTGGCTGGGGATATTTTACAGATTTTAATCTTTTAAGGTGACTCAAGGTTAACTCAGCCACCGAGCACGCACCTGCTGTGACCTCACTTGCACAATCTTTGATCTTAGTATTGTGACCAACCTGCAGAATAATGTCTTGGGTGGTACTGAACTTTGAAGCCCTGATGACGGTACGAGGCTGTTCTGGCGAGACATCGTGCACCTGGACCAAGAAGCTGTCATCCTCTGTTGGGCTGCTGCTGAAACCCACGTCTTCAGGCTTTTCATTCATGGAGTTCCTTTGAATTAGCTCCTGCTGAGAATGTAATGTCTATTACTGTCATATGCTATAATTTGTCAATTCTACTAATCGTTCACTACAAGCAAATTTTCATGGCAGCCTTTACTGATAATCTTCAGAGTTGGCCCCCAATGTGTAAAAGGAGAGCATGTGTATGTACAAACGTGCGTACAAGATACAAACCACTTTAGTCGCTAGGTTATAGTCTAGGTTCTTGCTTATTCCACTGATGTACCAGCTGTGGGGAAGAGGCATGTTTCCTTAAATCTCATGGACAAGACCAGGTTATGGATTTGCAATGTTTAAAACCTATTCTCAAGAGTACTGGTTGCACCGTGGCCTGGTTCGGCAACTTGAACGTCCAGGAGTGGAAAAGACTGCAAAAAGTTGTGACCACTGCCCAGTCCATCACCGGCTCTGACCTCTCCACTATCGAGGCGATCTATTGAAGTCGCTGCCTCAAAAAGGCAGCCAACATCATCAGGGACCCACACCATCCTGGCCACACACTCATTTCAGCATTGCCATCAGGAAGAAGGTACAGGAGTTGAAACCTGTAACGTCCAGGTTCAGGAACAGCTTCTTCCCTACAGCCATCAGACTATTAAACGCGACAACAAATATGCTCTGAACTATAACATTATTATTATTATTATTATTGCATTATATTTGTTTATTTATTGAGCATGTGTGCATGTGTATATATACACACTGAACTTTTTTCTCCCATTATGTACTATGTTTACTATTCTGTTGTGTTGCAGCAAGCAGGAATTTCATTGTCCTATCTGGGACATAGGACAATAAAATTTATGAAGTTTGAAGTGTATGAATAAGTTTATTGGCCAAGTATTCACATACAAGGAATTTGCCTTGGTGCTCCACTCGCAAGTGACAACGTGACATACAGTAACAGTTGGGAATGACACATAAAACATTAAACATTAATAATAAAACATTATCGATTAAACATGTGACTTAAATAAAATACCAGAGCAAAAGGAGGCTACAGATTTTTGGTTATTGAGTAGAGCTACTGCTCGTGCAAAAAAGCTGTTTTTATGTCTGGCTGTGGCAGCTTTGACAGTCCGGAGTCGCCTTCCAGGGGGAAGTGATTCAAAGAGTTTGTGGCCAGGGTGAGAGGGGTCAGAGATGATCTTGCCCGCTCGCTTCCTGGCCCTTGCAGTGTACAGTTCATCAATGGAGGGAAGGTCGCAGCCAACAACCTTCTCAGCTGATCGGACGATTTGCTGCAACCTCCGGATGTCGTGCTTGGTGGCTGAGCCAAACCAGACCATGAGAAGGTGAGGACAGTCTCTACGATGGCCGTATAGAATTGGACCATCATTGCCTGTGGCAGGTTGTGCTTCCTCAGCTGCCGCAGGAAGTACATCCTCTGTTGGGCCTTTTTGACTGTGGAGTCGATGTTGGCCCCCCATTTAAGGTCCTTGGAGATGATGGTTCCCAGGAACTTGAAAGACTCCACAGATGTGACTGTGGTGTTGTTGATGGTGAGTGGGGTGAGGGGAGGGGGAGCTCTCCTAAAGTCTACAATCAATTCCACTGTCTTAAGAGTATTGCGCTCCAGGTTGTTGCGATGGCACCAGGACACCAGCTGTGTCACTTCCTGTCTGTAGGCAGATTCCTCCCCATCCTGGATCAGTCCAATCAGGGTTGTGTCATCTTGACTCTTGACTAATGATCCTGTTTAGCAAAGCTATCAGTATGAAATGTTCAAATTGTGGTTCCTCAATATCTCCCTAAGCAGTTTTCATGACCACAATTAGAGGTATGCCTTCTCTCCTAATGGCCACTAATTTGCAATTATAATCTGAAATTATAACAATGGGGATGAAATTCTCTCTTCATTGCCCCTTCAATTTTGGTCATTTCTAGATTCTTTGTGTTAGAAACAGAGAAACATAGAAAATAGGTGCAGGAGGAGGCCATTCGGCCCTTCGAGCCAGCACCGCCATTCATTGTGATCATGGCTGATCGTCCCCTATCAATAACCCGTGCCTGCCTTCTCCCCATATCCCTTGACTCCACTAGCCCCTAGAGCTCTATCTAACTTTCTCTTAAATCCATCCAGTGACTTGGCCTCCGCTGCCCTCTGTGGCAGGGAATTCCATAAATTCACAACTCTGGCTGAAAAGGTTTTTTCTCACCACAGTCTTACAGAATGTGTTAGGTTATTCATTCTTTGAATTGCATGTTCATTCCATCGGTTTTATTTGGTTTCAAGAATCAGGCAACCTTTGTTAAGTCCGGTCCTTTCCCTGACATACTTTCCTCCAGGTCCCCCTAATGCCCGCCTAATCCAACATATTTCAAACAAGAAACCCATCTTCAAATATGAAATGCATGTGTCAACTTCAGTTCAACTCTATTCCCCAGCGCTACAGTGAGAGGAGGCACCAAATGTGACCTGATGAATGATGCATGAAGGAGGATCATACCAATGAACAGATATTCAAAATCATCAGGATAAGATAATTTGTCAATTCAAAAAGAAACTCATTCTACGATTAGTTCTACTGTCCTCCTGATGAAATATTTAAGAAAGAACTGCAGATACTGGAAAAAACAAAGGTAGACAAAAATGTGGAGGAACTCAGCGGGTGAGGCAGCATCTATGGAGAGAAGGAATAGGCGACGTTTCGGGTCGAGACATCTGAAACGTTTCAGTGTGAAGACGGGTCTTGACCCGAAACGTCGCGGATTCCTTCTCCCCATAGATGCTGCCTCACCCGTTGAGTTCCTCCAGCATTTTTGTCTATCCTGATTAAATGTTACTGATTGTATGCCTTGTTCTCACCTTCCCCTCAGCCAACAATGAACCATTCTACATTTCCTTAACTTCATCTGCTTTGATCTGTCGTTTCCACGCCTTACCCTTCCCTATCTCTCGTTTCCCTCTCTCCTGACTCTCAGTCTGAAGAAGGGTCTTGACCCGAAACGTCACCCATTCCTTCTCTCCAGAGATGCTGCCTGTCCAACTGAGTTACTCCAGCATTGTGTGTCTATCTTCGGTGTAAACCAGCATCTGCAGTTCCTTCCTTCACACTTCTACCATTGCTTGGTTCAATTGGTACATGCGATATTTACAATATCCTATACATTGCAGAATTATTAACAAAGTGCTGTATAAAATGGTCTTGAGCAAGAATTCAACATACCTCTTCTTTGGTTTTAAAGATAATTTTTCCCAAAAATCCTTCCTCCGGTAGCCAACATTGTGGGATTTTTAGGATTTCCTCCTCCGGACTTATGATCCTCTGGAAAGGTTGTTTCTTGTGCTTCATTCTTCTCTTTGGAAAGGGAGGTTTTCTCTTCCATAAGGAAGTAGTCAGCGATGCCGGTCTCTGATCCACCTGCTGTGCCTACAATCTGCAAAGATCAGTTAGAATTATTCAACCTCCTACAGAGAAATGGGTCACGCTAAAATAAACGCTTAATCCAGTTTTAGTTTTCAAATGAACGCTTCACTTGTGTAAAGCCCCTGTCCCACTGTACGAGGTAATTCACGAGTTCTTCCGAGTTTTCCCTTGATTTGAACTCGGAGAATGTCCGTAGCGGGTCTGTAGGAGTTCGTGGCTGTTGCGTAGCGGCTCGTAACGCTAACGGTAGGTATAAAAAGTAACAATTTTTATCATCACAAGTATTTTTCTACTCATGGACATTTTTTGCAGGGATGAAAAAACATCACGAGTTTACCGGATGACCCGAGTATCTACCGTTAACATTACGAGCCGCTACGAGATGTCCACCACGAGATGTCCTACAGACCCGCTACGGACATTCTCCGAGTTCGAATCAGGGGAAAACTCGGGAGAACTCGTGAATTACCTCGTAGATTGGGACAGGGGTTTAAACCAATGTTCAGATCAGCTGGTTTCCCGTTGAATTGCCCCTTCAGGTGAAAATCATTCTTTGTACTCAAATCTTGTTTGTTTTGTCTTTCAATCCCCTTTGATGTTAATGTGTTCCCAACTGGTCACAGCTCCAAGATTAGCAGTGCAAAATTATCATTTCCGAGAAGCGAAAAAAATGTCTCAGGACTGTTTCGCGATACTGCGCTGAAACAGGCCCTTCGGCCCACTGGATCTGCGCCGACCAGCGAGCCCCGCACACTAACACTGTCCTACCCACACTAGGGACAACTTACATGTACAGCAAGCCAATTAACCTACAAACCTGTATGCCTTTGGAGTGAGGGAGGAAACCGAAGATCTCTGAGAAAACCCCCGCAGGTCACGGGGAAAACGTGCAAACGCCGAACAGACAAGTACCCATAGTCAGGATCGAACCCGTGTCTCTGGCGCTGCGAGGCTGCAGCACTACCGCTACGCCACCGTGCCGCCCCTAATTTACAGGAATTTACAGTAAGTGGTTTCACAACATCTCTATAAATGTTCCAATTTCTCAATCAATTGGGGGAAATGGCACTTTATTACTTACTCATGGCTCAGTCTGTGGACATGTTGGAGAATGTGCAAAGATATTTTCTTCCTGTGGGATTATTGCTAACATTGGCTCACATTTGCTAGCCCATTAGAATAAACCCTAAACCAACATATTTTCTTAGAGTTCTTAGTTCTTGGATTTGCCCAGAACTCACAGAAAAACGTCACGAATGCAATATTTGTACCTCTCAGGTATTCATAATCACAGTCCGACGGCATTGTCACTTTTGGCATTTTGTAAATCAAATCCACTGAGTTCTGTCACGTATCTTTTGTTTAACTGACTTTCAAATTCTTGTCCGGTTATCTGAACATCTGCCAATTATCAAGGTATAATAGAAGTGGGATGGGAAATAAATCAGTACAATGCACTATCTTTCTCAAGGTTTGAAACGTAGAAACATAGAAAATAGGTGCAGGAGGTGGCCATTCGGCCCTTCGAGCCAGCACCGCCATTCATTGTGATCATGGCTGATCGTCCCCAATCAATAACCCGTGCCTGCCTTCTCCCCATATCCCTTGACTCCACCAGCCCCTAGAGCTCTATCTAACTCTCTCTTAAATCCATCCAGTGATTTGGCCTCCACTGCCCTCTGTGGCAGGGAATTCCACAAATTCACAACTCTCTGGGTGAAAATGTTTTTTCTCACCTCAGTCTTAAATGGCCTCCCCTTTATTCTAAGACTGTGGCCCCTGGTTCTGGACTCGCCCGACATTGGGAACATTTTTCCTGCATCTAGCTTGTCCAGTCCGTTGTGAAGAACACAGTGGGTTCTGAAGGGTCCTGACATGAAACATCACACGTCCATCCTTCAGACTGATCTCAACCCAAAACATCACCCGGTCCTTCTCTCCAGAGATGCTGCCTGTCCCGCTGAGTTCCTCCAGCACCTTGTGTTTTGAACACAACACAATAACTGCTGGGGAAGCTCTTCTCATCCTGTCAAACATGAGGGATGTTTTGTGCGATTAACTTATTGTAGAATATGTCCGCAATGGGGCGATCCAGCCCAGAGTCAGGGCCGTGTATGAGGTGCCTACAAACTAGGAGTAGGTTAGACAACTTAGCTCTTTGAATCTGCTCCACCATGTAATAGCTGATCTGATTGTAACCTCTCAATTGCATTTCCATCTAGAATCCATCTTTTCATCTAGAATCCATTTTCCAAGCCCCTATTCCCTCATCTTCACCATGGATGTCCAGTTACTCTACACCTCTCCCCCACCAGGAGGGTCTTAAAGCCCTCCGTTTCTTCCTCGACCGCAGAACCAGCCAATCCCCGTCTACTGATACTCTCCTCCGCCTAGCAGAGCGGGTCCTTACCCTTAACAACCTCTCCATCGACTTCCCCCACTTCCTGCAAATCCAAGGGCACGCGCATGGGCCCCAGCTATGCCTGCCTCTTTGTAGGGTACATCGAACAATCCCTGTTCCAGGAGTACACCGGCCCTATCCCCGAACTCTACCTGCTCTACAATGATGACTGTATTGGTGCTGCCTCCTGCATCCATGCAGAACTCACTGACTTCATCAACTTCACCACTAATTTCCAACCTGCACTCAAATTCACTTGGACCAACTCTGACCACATCTTCTCATCTCCACCCCTGTCTGCTTTGCCCAGATACCATTCTCTCCGAAACTCCCTGCTCAACACGTCCCTTCCTACCCAAACCACCCCCTTCCCCAGGTACTTTCCCTTGCAACCGCAGGAGATGCAACACCTGTCCCTTTACCTTCCCATCGACTCCAAGGACCCAAGCAGTCTTTCCAGGTGAGGCAGAGGTTCACTTGCACCTCCTCCAACCTCATCTACTGCACCTGCAATTCCAGGTGTCAACTTCTCTACATCGGCGAGACCTAGCACAGGCTCAGCCATCGTTTCACTGAACACCTCCGCTCAGTCCGTCTTAACCAACCTGATCTCCCAGTGGCTCAGCACTTCAACTCCCCCTCCCATTCCCAATCTGACCTTTCTGTCCTGGGCCTCCTCCATTGTCAGAGTGAGGCCCAGCACAAATTGGAGGAACAGAACCTCATATTTTGCTTGGATAGTTTACACCCCAGTGGTATGAACATTGATTTCTCTAACTACAGACAGCCCTTGCTTTCCCTCACTCGCCATCCCCCTCCCCCTTCCCAGTTCTCCCACCAGTCTTACTGTCTCCGACTACATTCTATCTCTGCCCCGCCCACTCCCCTGACATCAGTCTGAAGAAGGGTCTTGACCCGAAACGTCGCCCATTCCTTCTCCCCAGAGATGCTGCCTGACCCGTTGAGTTACTCCAGCATTTTGTGACTTCCTTAGAATCCATCTTGATTAGTATGGGTGTCAGAGGTTATGGGGAGAAGGCAGGTGAGGGTTAGAAGGGAGAGATCGACCAACCATGGTTGAATGGCGGGGTAGGCTTGATGGGCCGAATGGCCAAATTCTGCTCTTATCACATGACCTTATGACCTTATGAGATAGATGGTTGGACAAAGGCCAGAGATGAAAAGACAAAAAGACAAAAGATGAGGAAAGAAGTGGCACGGACTGTGAAGCTAGAGGAAGGAATAGAGGTGAGCGGGGACGGGGGAGGAGGACAAGGGGAAATTGGTGCGCATCAAGGTGGGGTCCAGGGAAGAGGGGTGGCCTGTTAGTTAGTTAGTCAATGTTGATCTAGCTGAGCCAAAAGGTATAGGGACAGGTGTTGCATCCTGCAGAGGAATGTACCTGGGATGAGGGTGGTTTGGGTGGGAAGGGATGGGTGAACGAAGGTGTTGCGGAGGGAGCAGTCTCTGGGGAAGGTGAAAAGGGGTGGGGAGGGGAAGATGTGACGGGCGGTAAGAGCATGTTGGGGGTGACGGGAATGACGGTGAACGATGGGTCGGATGGAGGGACAGGTGAGGACCAGGGAAATCTATCCCAGTTCTCTCTGGGAGGTGGGGGGGAGGGGCAAGAGCGGAACTACACAATCTAGGAGATATGCTGGTGAGGGATCCATCACAGCAGCAGGGGAGGAGATCCCATTTACTAAAGAAGGAGGACATCTTGGATGTCCCAGAATAGAAAGCCTCACCTTGGGGAAAATGTGACGTAGATGGAACAATTGAGGAGGGAATAGCATTGTTCCAAGATGCAGGATGTTTAGTTTCATTTAGTTTGGAGATACAACGCAGAAACAGGCCCTTCATCCCATCAAGTCCACACCGAGCATTGATCCCCACACACTAACACTATCCTACACACACTAATTACAATTTACACTTATACCAAGCCAAATTACCTACAAACCTGTACGTCTTTGGAGTGTGGGAGGAAACTGAAGATCTCGTAGAAAACCCACACGGTAACAGGGAGAACGTACAAACTCCGTACAGACAAGCACCTGTAGTCGGGATCGAACCCGGGTCTCTGGCGCTGTGAGCGCTGTAAGGCAGCAACTCTACCGCTGCGCCACCGAGCTGCCCTTCATGTAGTCCTGGGGTTGGGTGGATTTAAATTAGTTATCAGTGATGGAGACAGAGGGATCTAGAAAGGGGAGAGAGACCTCACTCCCTCTTCCCCCCTCTCCCATCGGGCAAAAGGTACAGATGTGTGAAAACTCACGCCTCCAGTTTCGGGGACAGTTTCTTCCCAGCTGTTATCAGGCAACTGATTCATCCTACCACAACCAGACAGCCATCCTGAAGTACTAATTACTCCTTTGGTGACCCTCAGACTATCCTAGACCGGACTTTGCTGGCCTTACATTGCACTGAACGTTATTCCCTTCTCGTATATCTGTACATTGTAAATAGATTGATTGTACTCACGTGTTGTCTTTCTGCTGACTGGTTAGCACGCAACACGAGCTTTTCACTGTACCTCGGTACACGTGACAATAAACTAAACTGAACTGAGGTGTCCAGTATAAATCGGGCACTTCAGCTGTGGCCCCATCAATACCATATGAAGCTTAAGCAACCAATATCTGGTCCTACCAGTCATCCATGCACCTGAAGTAGGAGACCCTGCCTCTGAGATAGTTCACACACACTAGGGTCAGAGTCGGGATACTTTGTTCAGTGTCTGTTCTTGCTGCTATTAGTTCTACGCATTGGAGGGCCTAAATATTCTATATTCCAGCACTGATAACACATTTGAGAACAAAATTTAGTAGCTGCCGTACAATGAATGCAGCTCCGGAGACTCTAGTTCGATCCCGACTACGGGAGTTTGTACGTTCACCCCATGACCTGCGTGGGTTTTCTCCGGGATCTTCAGTTTTCTCCGACACTCCAAAGACGTACAGGTTTGTAGGTTAATTGGCTTGGTAAATGTACAAATTGTCCCTAGCGGGTGTAGGATGGTGTTAATGTGCGGGGTTCGCTGGTCGGCGCGGACCCGGTGGGCCGAAGGGCCTGTTTCCCCGCTGTATCTCTAAACTAAAAAACAAAAATAATAATATAAAGAGATAAACTGAAGATCATCATCTCTTTCTGCTGCGAGCAGATTAATGACATCACCAACTATTACCTTTGATCGATTGATCTACTAACAAACCAGAAAACAATTCTTAAGGAGCACTAGCACAAAATCTGGATTCCATTTCAGACTTATTTTTTTTTTAAATTCCTAAACACAAAGATAAAGCACACATGGCTGCCCGGCGAAGCTTCCAAGCCTTTATTTATTAGAAGGCATAACTTTCCACAGGTTCCCTTGAGAAACCTGACTATACGCTGACTCACTTTGGATATTAACTGCCTGGCCGTGGTCTTCTCCTGGACAGTGTAAATGCTGAATGGTTCACGACCCGGAACTCCATAAACTGTAACATGGAATACCATAGCAGATCTTTGGTCTTCCGTATTAAACAGCTGTTTGGAATAAAAACAGTATTAGTACTGCCTTGAAAAACTACAATAATCAGTGCTACTTTTTGTAGACAAAATGTGCGGTAGGCATTTCATTCCTTGCGGTTGTTGCCTATGGAGGATCATTGTCCTATAAGCTGCTTAAGTGTTTAGTGTAGGAAAGAACTGCTGGTTTAAATTGAAGGTAGACACAAAATGGTGGAGTAACTCAGCGGGACTGGCAGCATCTCTGGAGAGAAGGAATAGGTGACGATTTGGGTCTGAAGAAGACGGATCTTCGGGTCTCGACCCGAAACGTCACCCATTCCTTCTCCCCAGAGATGCTGCCTGTCCCGCTGAGCTACTCCACAATTTCGTGTCTATCTTAGTTGTTTAGTGGCCTGACCATCTAATTTAGTTTAGTTGAGTTTAGTTTAGAGATACAGCGCAGAAACAGGCCCTTCGCCCACCGTGTCCACACCGACCAGCGATCCCCGCGCACTTACACTATCCTACACACACAAGGGACAATTTACAATTACACCAAGCCAATTAGCCTACAAGCCTGTACGTCTTGGAGTGTGGGAGGAAACTGGAGATCCCGGATGAAAACCAACGTAGGTGAGGGGGAGAACGTACAAACTCCGTACAGACAGCACCCGTAGTCAGGATCTAACCCGGGTCTCTGGCGCTGTAAAGCAGCAGTTCTCCAGTTGTGCCACCGTGTCGTCTAATTGATAATTTTCATTTTTACATTTTTGCGTAATATTAAAATTCTAAAAATGTGAAAATGTCAGGATTGCCCATGTGCAACCCTGACCTACCTTAATGGCAGAGTCTTATTTGACTCTGAAAGGGCCTAACCATCCATTCACCCGAGATACAAAGAACTGCAGGTTGGCTCGAAGGGCCGAATGGCCTCCTCCTGCACACATATGTTCTATGTTTCTATGCAGATGGTGTTTTATAATAAAAGATAAAGTGTGGAGCAACTCTGTGGGTCAGGTCACATTTCAGCTCATGGACCCTTCTGTATGATGTATAGAGATAACTCTCTGCTAGCTTCTCATGACAAAATAGGTTTAGACTTGTCAAAAACTAAAAATATATATAATTAAATATAAAAAGGGGAAGGATTTAATATGAACCTGAGGACTGGTGGATATATGGAATAAGCTGCCAGGGGAGGTAGTTGAGGCAGATTCTATAACTACATTCTGAAGAAATTGGAACAGGGGCAAACTAAGGCAGGTGGGACAGGTGTAGATGGATACCTTGGTCGGCATGGGCAAGTTGGGCTGAAGGGCCTGTTTCTGTAATAAGGCACTGCAGTTGCTGGTGTACACCAAAGGTAAACACAAAATGGTGGAGTAACTTAGTTTTAAGAAGAGTCCCAACCCGAAACATTGCTTATCCATTTTCTCCAACGATGCTGCCTGTCCCGCTGAGTTACTTTGTGTCCATCTTTGGCCTGTTTCTGTACTGTATGAATCAATATACAATTTTATTCCAATTAAAATCTGCAATTTATAAAATTAGAATTTAGTTTAGCGTTACAGCATGGAAACAGACCCTTCGGCCCACAGAGCCCTCACCGACCACCAGTCACTCGTACATGAGACGCCAAGAGCAATTTAACATGGCTAATTAACCTAGTAATCTGCACATTTTTGGAGTGTGGGAGGGAACCGGAGTACTTGGAGAAAACGCCCGCAGTCAAGTGAAAACATACAAACTCTGTACAGACAGCACCCAAGGTTTTAGTCTCTCCCTTCGGGGGGATGCGACTTTTCTTGTCGTGTCCCCCGTCACCATCTCCGTCTGTGCTGAGGCCTAATGGCGGAGCTGTGGCGGCGTTCCAGCGTTACAGCGGCGGCGGCGGACCCAGCTTCAGAGCTGTGGTGTTCCAGCGGCGTTCCAACTGTGGCGTTCCAGCGGCGACTCGGCTTCAGAGCTATGGCGGCGTTCCAGCGCCGTCCGCGGACCCGGCTTCAGAGCTGTGGGTGTGGCGTTCCGGCAGCGGGCCCGGTTTCAGAGCAGTGGCTTTCCAACGTTCCAGCGGCGACCCGGCGTCAGAGCTGTGGGTGTGGCGTTCCAGCGTTCCGGCAGCGGACCCGGCTTCAGAGCTGCGGCGGTGTTCCAGTGTTCCAGCGGCGGACGCGGCTTCAGAGCTGTGGCGGTGTCCCAGTGTTCCAGCGGCGGACGCGGCTTCAGAGCTGTGGCGGTGTCCCAGAATTCCAGTGTTCCAGCGGAGGACCCGGCTTCAGGGCTGTGGGGTTCCAGTGTTCCAGCAGCGGACCCGGCTTCAGAGCTGTGGGGTTCCAGTGTTCCAGCGGCGGACCCGGCTTCAGAGCTGTGGCGGTGTTCCAGTGTTCCGGCGACGGCGGTGGCGGCAGCCCGGCTTCGGAGGCTCGGCCATGGGTCTAGTGGACAATAACATTGGAGGCCTGGATCACCTCAGCGCAGAGGGAAAACAAGGAGGGAAGAAAACAAAGACTTTAAAACTTTTGCCTTCCACCACAGTGAGGAGGTGCCTGGTGAACTCACTGTGGTGGATGTTAAATATGTGTTTATTGTGTGTTTTGTTTTTTATTATATGTATGACTGCAAGGCAACCAAATTTCGTTCAGACCGAAAGGTCTGAATGACAATAAAGGATACTTTGTGTTTTGACTTCTCTGGATGCTTTCAGGGAGAGCTAGACAGGGCTCATAAAAATAGCGGAGTCAGAGGATATGGGGAGAAGGCAGGAACGGGGTACTGATTGGGAATGATCAGCCGTGATCACATTGAATGGCGGTGCTGGCTCAAAGGGCCGAATGGCCTACTCCTGCACCTATTGCCTATTGTCTAATTTCTATTGAAAGAATATTTTTAGAAAAAAGTGTCGGAAGGAACTGCAAATGTTGATTTAAACCCAAAGATAGACACAAAATCTTGGAGTTACTCAGCAGGACAGGCAGCATCTCTGGAGAGAAGGAACGGGTGACGTTTTGGGTCGAGACCCTTGTTCAGAATATTTCTACTCGAATTACCACTGATGCCAGCTGTAAATTTCCAGGGTTGTTGTCTTCCATTCTTCGACTGTAAATGAAGAGGCTGGATATCTCCAGATGTTCATTGTGGGAGTTCCTTAGTTGTAGATGCCTGTACCCTGCAGAGGAAAAGGCGAGAAAGTTAACTACCTCGAGCATCACGTACCCATCAGCATCATCATTATTATATTTCAACGGTGATCAGACCTTCCTGATTCCAAATTCAGAATTCAAAACTAAAGGTCAACTAAATCGTTTATGAACTTTACTCTCTATTTTTGCATTTTTTGATAGGCTCACCTATCAAATGGCACGCATTTGGAATGGTTTGACGGAAGCTGCTCCAAAACCAGATATTGGGAAGGTCGTGATTTCTGACTTTTGGCCATTGTTTCCTGATGAATGCTGGAGTAACACAGTGGAGTAGCGTTAGAGCTACTGCCTTACAGCGCCAGAGGCCCGGGTTCGATCCTGACTACGGGTACTTGTCTGTACGTTCTCCCCGTGACCTGCGTGGGTTTTCTCCGAGATCTTCGGTTTCCTCCCACACTCCATAGACATACAGGTTTGTAGGTTAATTGGCTTGGTATAAATGTAAAATTGTCCCTAGTGTGTGTAGGTTAGCTTTAGTGTGCGGGGATCGCTGGTCGGCGCAGGCTCGGTGGGCCGAAGGGCCTGTTTCTGTGCTGTATCTCTAAACTAAACTAAAAAAAACTGCAGCAAACATCTCTGGAGGACATGGATAGGTCATGGATCAGGTCAGGACTCTCGTTCAGTCTGATTGTAGTGGGGAGAGGAAACTGGAAAAGCGGTGCGGGTGGGGCAAAGCCAGGCAGATGTGTTGGGTGGTTACAGGTGAAGGGGCATTTTTGATCGGCAGATGTGGAGAAAGGCTTGATTTGAAAAGGGCGACAAAAGGGGCTAAATGATACAAAAAGGTAACTAGGTGGTGTTTGGGGCAGATAAGGAAGGGGACATGGGTTTGCAGGACTCGCTCCGGTATAGCGAGCGTGCGGGCAAACTGGACTTTGGAAATGCCACCATTTTGGCGACCCCCGCATGTGTAATATATGCAAAGAGAATTTCGCTGTGCAGTTGCACATGTGATAAATAAAACCCCATTGAAGCATTGAGGGTGTTGATAGGAGACAACAGACAATAGGTGCAGGAGTTGGCCATTCGGCCCTTCGAGCCAGCCCTGCCATTCACTGTGATCATGGCTGATCATCCACAATCCTGCGTTCCTGCCTTCCCCCCATATCCTCTGACTGCTATCTTTAAGAGCTCTATCTAACTCTCTCTTGAAAACATCCAGAGAATTGGCCTCCACTGCCTTCTGAGACAGAGAATTCCACAGACTCACAACTCGCTGGGTGAAAAAGTGTTTCCTCATCTCCGTTCTAAATGTCCTACCCCTTATTCTTAAAATGTGGCCCCTGGTTCTGGACTCCCCCAACATCGGGAACATGATTCCTGCCTCTAGCCCTCAAGAGAGGTAAAATGTGAACCCTGTGGGAGGGAGATGGGTGGAAGGAGATAGGTGGAAGAGGATGGGGGGAGAGGGGGGTGGAGTGAGGTTAAGGGAGTGGGACAGTGGGTGCATACCATGGCCAGGAAGGGGGGGGAGGGCGGGGAATGAGGTGAGATCTTGCTTTTCTCTCCTTTTCATCTCTAGCCCTTTGCCCACCCCGACTGTCGTTCCAAACATTGCCTGATCCACTGGGTTACTCCAGTAGTTTGTATTCAAGGCAACATTCCAGCATCTGAAATTTCATATATCTACATCTAGATCAGAAGCTTAACTCGAGGTACTGTAATATGTAACAATGGCACAGTTAAATAATTATCCAAAGCCATGAAATCTGATCTGGTTCATTGAGAGATGGAAATATTAAAGACAGTCAGATTCAGATCTCAGGAACCGTAGGAATTTCACTGCACCAGAATGAGGTTAAACAGTCCACATAAACGGATCACATTATTGCTTTTCCACAATTTAACATGACCGGGTCATTGTTTTTCAATATGTGCTTCACCCATGGGAGACCTTGGAGCTTACAGAGGCTGAACCTTACCAGTTACACTGCAATTTGTATCTGTCAAAATAAAGAGGTAGACTGCTAATGGCATGTTGGCCTTCATAACACGAGGAGTTGAATATAGGAGCAAAGGTCCTTCTGCAGATGTACAGGGCCCTAGTGAGACCACACCTGGATTATTGTGTGCAGTTTTGGTCCCCTAATTTGAGGAAGGACATTCTTGCTATTGAGGGAGTGCAGCGTAGGTTTACAAGGTTAATTCCCAGGATGGGCTGTCATATGCTGAGAGAATGGAGCAGCTGGGCTTGTACACTCTGGAATTTAGAAGGATGAGAGGATACCTTGTTGCAACATATAAGATTATAAAGGTGTTGAACACGCTAGAGGCAGGAAACATGTTCCCGATGTTGGGGGAGTCCAGAACCAGGGGCCACAGTTTTAGAATAAGGGGTAAGCCATTTAGAATGGAGATGAGGAAACACTTTTTCACACAGAGAGTGGTGAGTCTGTGGAATTCTCTGTCTCAGTGGAGGTCAGTTCTCTGGATACGTTCAAGAGAGAGCTAGATAGGGCTCTTAAAGATAGCAGAGTCAGGGGATATGGGGAGAAGGCATGAACGGGGTACTGATTGTGGATGATCAGCCATGATCACATTGAATGGCGATGATGGTTCGAATGGCTGAATGGCCTACTCCTGCACCTATTGTCTACCGTCTATTATCTATGGACTTCAAGTATTTGTGAAGGCAAATTTCATGTTGCAAGATGACCCGAGAGAAGATACCTAACTGATATTACACGGGGGACTGGTCAGATTTGGCAAGGGACAGGCAAAATGTGTGGGAAGGAACTGCAGATGCTGGTTTACACTGAAGATAGACACAAAATGCAGGAGTAACTCAGCGGGACAGGCAGCTTCTCTGGAGAGAAGGAATGGGTGACGTTTTGGGTTGAAGCCCTTCTTCAGACTGAGAGTCAGGGGGGGATGAGACTCGAGATATCTGCTTTGATCTGTCATTTTCACACCTTACCCTCCCATATCTCTAATCTCCCTTTCCCCTGATACTCAGTCTGAAGAAGGGTCTCAACCCACAACATCGAAGGGCCTGTTTCCGCACAACTCTGACACTTTCCATTTTCCTTGTTTAGATGCCACATGATATTGTAATAAACCTCCCAGGGAACCTGGCAAGTTTAAAGGGAGATAGATACAACATGTTGGAGTAATTTGGCAGCACGTGGCAGCATCTCTGGATGGAAGAAACGGGTGATGTTTTAGGTTGCGACCCTTCTTCAGGCCTGATACGTCACACATTCCTTCTCTCCAGAGATGCCGCCTGTCCCGCTGAGTTACTCCAGTATTCTGTGTCTATCTTTGGGTAAGAGACAGATCTCCGAAGACAGGGAATATTGATGGAGACAATAATCCCCTTATTAATATATTCTGGGATGGAGTGATCCAGAAGTCACATCATTTATGTTTATAATTCTCCAAACTACTGCTTATATAGATTCCTGGTGTTATGAGTCTATACACTGGTGAACCAAGCTTGTGGTTGTGCTCTGGAATGCATTCTGCTGCATCCCAGTGTAAGATCATTGACAGTATAGGACAATTGTGCAGTTGGAGGAAGTGTATGTCGGACCTCAATCATTCAAGGGTGTGATGAGTTGAGGAAAAATTACTTCGAGCATCAGATGTTTAATCAACTCAAATGAAAGGTTAAAACCTGAAGGCTAAAAGGTGTATCATGATCTTTGAAGGAGAAATTGCTTCTCCAGCACATTCATTTTCAAACTTCCATTTGTTTTTTAGCGCCACAGCGTGGAAACAGGCCCTTCGGCCCATTGATCCCTGCACATTAACACTACCCTACACACACTGGGGACAATTTTACATTTGTAACCTACTTAATAACTGGAAAAAAGCTCATCTTAAAATTCTGGAAAAATGCTCCCATACCAACAGTAAATATGTGGATTTCAACTATGTTTGAAACACTACATCTGGAAGATATGAGACTCGGCCTGGCAGGAAAATCAGATCGCGTCTATAAGACGTGGTCTGCATTTATAGATCTACTACAAGGATAGGGGCAAGAGTACCTCAAAAAGGTACCGGCGTCGGGTCTTGGTAAAGGGGGATGAAAAACTGCCGAGTTGGTAAATTCCTTTTGCGTGATGTTTATAATAAAGTAACTGGATTTCCCTTTTTTCTTTCTTTTTTTTCCCCTAGGTCTATCTCTTAATCTCCTTTCTCTAACTCTTCGACCAAGGGCTGTCTTTTCTTTCCTTTTGTCACGCCTCTTCACTTCCACAGCTCCCTCTTGCTTCCTCTACTTTCTCTGTCTCTATTATTTTTCTTTAATAGCCTTAAAAATTAAGGGGTACAATGATTGTAATAATATTTACGGGACGCACACTGATGTCATTTACTGTACCTCTAATAAATAAAACTATTTAAATAAAAAACAACCAAGCCAATCAACCTATAAACCTGTACGTCTTTGGAGTGTGGGAGGAAACCGGATCACCTGGGGAAGACCCACGCAGGTCACGGGGAGAACGTGCAAACTCCATACAGACTGCACCCGTAGTAAGGACCTTATTTTATCTAGAATTATCTGGACTGCCAGTATTATCTACTCAACTAGAATAGAGGTGAACCCGACACTTTTGTTTATATTTTGTAATGTTAAAGGCAGTGTTAAAATCAACAAGCCATGGTTTCAATTTGTGACCTTGTCCATTCCAGCTACATCAATAATAGAGACTTCATGTCTTCATCACATTCCAGCGCATTGAGCCGTTATGCTGATCATTTCATCATCATTTAGAAGCCCTCAATCCCCTTGCTGGTTTGCATGCCGAGCCATGCAGCACAGACTGCATGCCATATGCCTTCATCTCAGTCGAATTACTTTACAATTAACTGCTTTGATTAGTAGTTGACTCAATTATGAAAAAGATCATTCCCTTTCTTATTTGCTCTGACCTTCTTGCAAACTTGGACATCATTTTTACTTTATAATTAAACCCGCAACCAAATTGTCACTCATTGTTAAAAGTAGAATTTTTCCGAATAATGTTTTTTGGAGAACTTCCATTTTCTTTCTATCTTGAAAGTCCTTATTTCTGATGGGCCGTGTTTAACTTATGTTTCCTTTGCCTGAACTAATTTTCTATCCAATTTTTTAATGAAATGACTCATTAATTGAATCATTAGTTGCTGACAAAGAACCTTGTCGAAACCTTTACAAATATAAAGTGTATACATGAGCTACTGACAAAGCCCCTTCGCACCAACCTTTTGTAATGCAGTGGTTTAACCAACTTCACTCTCCAAATACACAACAGCTTTCCTTACACAAGACCTACTTCTCAACACATTCATTTGCCATATTTGTCAAAAAAAAAATTCCGGAACAGCTGTTGAATATAAACATAGCTATCTTTAGTGACAGCTTTGACCCTCACCTTAAAATATGTTAAAATTCTCAAGAATGTATCACAGTTATTAACAAAACAATACTGGACAGCTTTGACAACCACAAACGGACATCCTAAATGAATACTTATTGAAAGGTTATCCTGCCAAAATACTTTTTCTATATTAATTTTACATTTTCAAACTCCTGTCCCTTGGTTATGCCAAGAAAGTTGGTAAACAGTATTCTCCTCTTGATGAAGTGATACTGATTATTAATCAGATACTATATTTATTTTACTCTATATCACCAAATATAATTTGATAACGGTGAATTTGAGTTGAGTTTAGTTTATTGTCACGTGTACCGAGGTACAGCGAAAAGCACTTGTTGCGTGCTAACCAGTCAGCGGAAAGACTATATGTGATTACAATCGAGCCATCCACAGATGCTGGATAAAAGGAATAACATGAATAACATTTAGTGCCTGGTAAAGACCAATCAAAGATAGTCTGAGGGTCTCCAATGCGGCAGGTAGCAGTTCAGCACTGCTCTCTAGTTGTGGTTGGATGGTTCAGTCTCATGCTAACAGCTGGGTGAAAACTGTCCCTGAATCTGGAGGTGTGCGTTGTCACACTTCTATAACATTATTATACCTTGCCATTGAACAAGAACTGAAAATAACAACAACAGACCTTCAACCTACCCACAGTTTCAGTAACAGGAACGTCTAGTCCTTTATGGTCTTTAACACAGCAATTTTCTCCTTGAGCTAAATGGGAATGTTATCAAATAAGAGATGGCAGCAAGCACACAAGGAGAGGGGTGACCAAATTACAGGCCAAACGGGTAGGGTCTCAAAATGTACCTCAGATAAAAACACAAGCACATTGGAGCATGGGTTTACCACCAGACCCTAAACCCTGCTTGGCAATTCAGTTTGATTATGGCTGATCTTTGCTGGCCTCAACTTCTCTACTATGCTATTTCCCATTACCTTCAATTGTTTGATCTTCTAAATAGTTATTTGGAAGAACTCCACCTGAAATATATCTAATGATCTGGCCTTCTAGGGCAGAGAATTCCAGAGATTCACTAACCTCTGAGAGCAGACATATTTTGAGCAAAAGAGCAGTGACACGAGTGAAAGGAGTTTTTACACATCTCGGTGTTAAGTGATCAGTCCTTTATTTTACAAACCATGTCCCCTTCAATATCTACTCTGTCAATTGCCCCAGGTACCTTATATATTTGAATTAGGTTGCCTCTTGTTCTGCTAAACCCCAAGGTGTACAGTGTCAAAGATAGACACAAAACGCTGGAGTAACTCAGCGGGACGGGCAGCATCTCTGGAGAGAAGGAATGGGTGATGTTACGGGTCGAGATCCTTCTTCAAAGTATCTTGCGACTATCCATAGGACAATCCTCTCATCCCAGTCTGGTGAATCTCATTTGGACTATCACCACCGCTTTTTATTTCTTCTTATTATTATTCCTAATAATAGTAATTTCTTCTTTAGCTAATGCAATGACTTCCTTAGGTAAGGACACCAAGACTATGGGCACTTTTCCAAGTGTGGCTTCACCAACACCTTGAACAACTGTAACAAAATCTATCCATTCTTAAACACTAATGGGCCTGTCCCACTTAGGCGATTTTTTTAGACAACTACAGGCGACTAGTTTGTCGCCACACGACAGTGGGTCTGACACCAATGAGTGTAGCTTGACTTCTCCTGACGTAGGTGCTGTCGCCAGGTTGTCGCCGGTTTTTCAGCGACCTGCTACGGCTATGACAGTCGCCGGCAGTTGCCTAAAACATCGCCAAATGGGACAGGCTCATGCAGTAAAGACTAAAATGTCGCTTGCCTTCTTAGCAAGAGAGAAATAAATAGAAAAATAAATAGGTATGGAATATAAAGTTGTTCTATTAGAAATAGTTGTTTAGTTTAGTGATACAGCGTGGAAACAGGCCGTTCAGCCCTTCGAGTCGGCACCAACCAGCGATCCCCGCACATTAACACCATCCTACACACACTAGGGAAAATTTACACTTACACCAAGCCAATTAATCTACAAACCTGTACGTCTTGCACTGTGGGGGGAAACCGAAGATCTCGGAGACAACCCACGCAGGTCACGGGAAGAACGTACAAACTCTATACAGACAGCACCCGTAGTCGGGATCGAACCCGCGTCCCTGGCGCTGCACGCGCTGTAAGGCAGCAACTCTACCGCTGCGCCATCGTGCTGCCCCATTAAAAATGGTCATTTTTATGAATTGATACAGATTCAAATGCCCCACTTTTTATTTTACACTGTATCCAGATATCACCAGGGTCCTAGCATAATCAAACTTCTCAAAATAGCGGTGACCTAGGTGAAAAGAGTTTTTACCTGGTTTAAGTGCTTTCAATTGGACCACTCTTTGTGCTGTTATGGTGGAGCTGTTGTTTTCCACCACTGCAAAGCGTATGAAAACAAGGTCTTCAAAGTAAACGTGGTAGAAGAATTGCTCGTTCCACATGGGGTTGAGAGTGTTGCGATGGATGGGTTTTGTGCGGAAGTGGCTGGAGTCCTGTGGCATGCCCAGCACATCAATCTCAACACATGGGTTCCCTGACGTGTTGCTGGGACAGACGTACTGCCCAGAAATAATCTAGGAAAAAATATTCAAGAGCTAAAGGATATTAGCTTCCCTCAGGTGAAAATGTGATTTTTTCTTAAATAATCATCTCCTTAATTAAAAGAAATGTAAACAGCTAAAACTGAGCTCAAAATGAATGTTCATCCTCATGCATATATTTATGAATCAGATCTCCATGCTTTAATTCAGTTCTATCACATTCCTCTCCTTTCTGCTTTGGCAAATTGGGAAAAATAATAATTGGTTAGCTGGAAAAATATATGTAGATTGTTGTTTCTTTTGTGAAGTTGTTTCATTAATTTGATGTATTCTGACACAATAGACAGGATTTGATAAAATACAGTGAAATTGTGTATGTGCTGTGTTTTGAAAGATGTTTTAACATTTTTGGTTCAGTCGCAACGAGAACCATATGAAAGACAACGAAAGATCAGCCTGTTCAAGAAATGCCCGGTAATTTTAACCAAATAGTTCATCACTAATTATCACTCAACTGTGAACTCTTCATGTGTTGGAAGGAACTGCAGATGCTGGTTTACACCGAAGATAAACATTAAATGCTGGAGTAACTCAGCGGGACAGGCAGCAACTCTAGGGAGAACAATGGGTGATGTTTCGGGTCGAGACTCCTCTTCAGACTGAGAGTCGGGGAGAGGGAGTCTAGAGATATGGAAGGGCAAAGTGTGAAAATGACAGATCAAAGCAGATGGAGAAAAGGAAATGCAGAATGGAAATGCAGAAATGCAGGGGAAGGTGACAACAAGGCATACAAACAGTAATATGTAATCAGGGACACAGTAGAACACTTCAGAGAACTAGTTCCATTTTGGATTGACATATGTGTGAGAAGGAACTGCAGATGCTGGTTTAAGCCGAAGATAGACACAAAAAGCTGGAGTAACTCAACAGGACAGGCAGCATCTCTGGAGAGAAGGAATGGGAGACGTTTTGGGTCGAGACGTTGAATTGAATTGACTATAAGTGCAAAACCGAACGGCCGTAGAGTTGCTGCCTTACAGCACCAGAGACCCGGGTTCGATCCTGACCTGACCTGACCACAGGTTCTGTCTGCACGGAGTTTGTGCTCTTTCATCGTGACCTGTGCAGTATATTAACGGGACAATCAGATAAGGTAGATTTAAGAGCAAGAGTAAGTAGCAACACCACCAGGTCTGAAGAAGGGTCTCGACCCAAAACGTCACCCATTCCTTCTCTCCAGAGATGCTGCCTGTCCCGCTGAGTTACTCCAGCTTTTTGTGTCTATCGTTGGATTGACAAATGATCTTTTGGGGGTTTAAATCCTGGTGATTTGGGTAATTTTGAATGATTTGGGTTCATTGTTATGATCATCGCCTATCATTCATTAGGGCACGTTAAGGGCCAGCCTTCACTGTCGTGCTGGGGAAGACTGAACTGTAGTTGGCACGTGCCTTTCATAGATGAAGATGGTTTTCTTGCTTGAAATATGATGGAGTTAGGCAGGCCAGGAGGAAAGCATGTCGGGGAAAGGACTGATGTTTCCGGTCGAGACCCTTCTTCAGACTCTTCAGTAATCGCCTCAGGATTTTGAAGTGAAAAAGTTGAAGTAAATTCCAAGTTGCTAAAACATTGTGCCATTTTGCTCAGTTAAACAATATCTAGGTAGGCTACAATTTCTGATGAATACTTGTGAAACAGAGAAAGAGTATGTGCAGCTGTGTCGGCTTCTTGAAGGAGCCCTGGTGATTTTTATTTGTAAACCTTGAAGTTACTCATCTTCAGCCCTGAAGAAGGGTCTCGACCCGAAACGTCGCCTATCTCCTTCGCTCCTTAGATGCTGCTGCACCCGCTGAGTTTCTCCAGCCTTTTGTGTACCCTCGATTCTCCAGCATCTGCAGTTCCTTCTTTAACAGTTACTCATCTTCAATTGTCTGTCTAATCCAGTGAGCTATGGACTTGATTTGCAGATAATGTTTCAGATAATGAGGTCCAGCACCAAAAAAATCTTTGACCCAAAATAATTTTTGCTCATCTTCCTAGGAGATCGCTTTCCACCGGTATTAATTTTATTGACCAATTCAACAGAGAGAATAATATTTCTCTATCAAAACCCACGCATCATATTAAAAGTCTCCAGTGAGTAACTTTTGAAAGGAATAGTCTAGTTTTTCTATCCTCTCCTTGTATCGATAGTCCTTTATATCAAATATTATGATTAGGTTAGATTTGTTTATTGTGATATACACAGTGGCATATGTCATGCATTGACATTTCTGATTCACATTAAGCTCACAGAGTAAACCGTGAACATAAAGCAATGATAAATACAACAATAAATGTAAGTGCAAAACAGCACAGCGGCATGGTGGTGAAGCGGTAGAGTTGCCTTACAGTGCCCGGGTTCGATCCTGACTACGGGTGCTGTCTGTATGGAGTTTGTGCGTTTTCCCCGTGACTTGCGTGGGTTTTCTCCGGGATATCTGGTTTCCACCCAAATTCCAAAGGCGTACGGGGTTGGAAGTTAATTGGCTTGGTGTAATTGTAAATTGTCTCCAGTGTGTGTCGGACATTGCTAGTGTGCGGGTATCGCTGGTCAGCGTGGACCCGGTGGGCCAAAGAGCCTGTTTCCGTGCTGTATCTCTAAACTAAACTAAACAGAATGGTCCAAAATTGTAATGCAAAACACGACATAAAGAATATGAAAGTATATTAATGGGACAATCAGATAAAGTAGATTTAAGAGCAAGAGTAAGTAGCAACACCACCAGGTCCACTGCCACCGAGATCGATCCCTGGGATGGCGGGACTGTCATATGAGGAAAGATTGAAAAGACGAGGCTTGTATTCACTGGAGTTTAGAAGGATGAGGGGGGATCTTATAGAAACAAATCAAATTATAAAAGGACTGGACAAGCTAGGTGCAGGAAAAATGTTGCCAATGTTGGGCGAGTCCAGAACCAGCGGCCACAGTCTTAGAATAAAGGGGAGGCCATTTAAGACTGAGGTGAGAACAAACATTTTCACCCAGAGAGTTGTGAATTTGTGGAATTCCCTGCCACAGAGGGCAGCGGAGGCCAAATCACTGGATGGATTTAAGAGAGAGTTAGATAGAGCTCTAGGGGCTAGTGGAATCAAGGGATATGGGGAGAAGGCAGGCACGGGTTATTGATTGGGGACGATCAGCCATGATCACAATGAATGGCGGTGCTGGCTCGAAGGGCCGAATGGCCTCCTCCTGCACCTATTTTCTATGTTTCTATGTCTGAAAAAGGGTCTTGACACGAAACGTCAGGTCTTTTGGGGGTTAAACAATATCTAGGTAGGCTACAATTTCTGATGAGCACTTGTGAAACAGAGAACAAAGTTTCTAATTTCTGGCTGCATTAAATATGATTTACCTTGCGAAAAAACTCCACCAGGAACGGGGTGTGAAAACGTTGACTGATGCAGAAATCAGGTAGCAGTGGGAAAGTAGCTGTTCTTAAGTCTGGGCATCAAAGCTTACAAGCTTATTTTTCCCAGAAGGTAGAAAGGAGAAACATGAATGCCTGGGGGGGGGGGGGGGGGGGGGGGGGGGGGCAGGCATCCTCGACCATAGTTCCAGACTTCCGGATGCAACGCACCATGAAGATGGACCGGATGGAAGGAAGTGACAAACCTGAAATGGACTGAACCCATGGCTTGTATTCACCACTCTCTGCAGATTCAGATGGTCCAAAGTGGAGCAGCTGCCAACTGGGGCTAAGATGCATCCTGTCAACATAATTGCTACAGCTGGAAAGATTTGAGAGGAACCTCATCAACATGGCAAATGTTCCCAGATGCCTAACAAAGCAGATGTGCTGATGCATTTTCTTGATCGCCGCTCCAGTGTGGAGGGACCAGATGATATGGAATCCCAGGGCAGTACGGTGAGCACAGAGTTGCTGCCCTACAGCACAAGACACTGGGTTTGGTTCTGACTACGGGTGCCGTCTGTACCGAGCTTGTACATTTTCCCTGTGACCTCATGTGTTTTCTCCTGGTACTCCGGTTTCCTCCAATAGTCCTAAGACGTGCAGGTTTGTAGGTTAATTGGCTTCTGTAAATTGTCCCTAGTGTGTAGGATAGAACTAGTGCACGGGTGATCGTTGGTCTGCGTGCTCGGTGGGCCAAATGGCCTATTTCCATACATTCCTCATTGCCTGGTCCCTATTTACCTTAATATACCTCTATATTATTTCTCACTGCACGTGTATTCCAATGAAACCAACTCAATCCTATCCAATCTTTCAACTCAGCGAAAATCTCATCTCTGAAAATCTCATCGTTTGTTAATCTTATCCGTTCTCTTCAATGCGATCATATAATTCTGATAACTTAAGGTGGACACAAAATGCTGGAGTAACTCAACGGGTCTGGCAGCATAACTGGAGAGAAGGAATAGGTGACATTTTTGGTCGAGACCCTCCAACATTATGTGTCTATCTTCAGTGTAAACCAGCATCTGCAGCTCCTACTTACACAATACTTATGACATGGTATCCAGAACTTAACACAATATTAAACAACGATCTAATTAACATTACATTATTTTCTAGCAATAGTCTTCCTACTTTTATTTTCTAGGCTTTGGTCAACACGAAAAATCTACATTCTGCGACTTTAACATAGAAACATAGAAACATAGAAAATAGGTGCAGGAGGAGGCCATTCGGCCCTTTGAGCCAGCACCGCCATTCATTGTGATCATGGCTGATCGTCCCCAATCAATAACCCGTGCCTGCTTTCTCCCCATATCCCTTGATTCCACTAGCCCCTAGAGCTCTATCTAATGCTCTCTTAAATCCATCCAGTGATTTGGCCTCCACTGCCCTCTGTGGCAGGGAATTCCACAAATTCACAACTCTCTGGGTGAAAACGTTTTTTCTCACCTCAGTCTTAAATGGCCTCCCCATTATTCTAAGACTGTGGTCCCTGGTTCTGGTCCATCTCTTTTTCCGATTTGGTTGGATTGGAAATTTTGGTAGGAATAAATAAATCCTTGATCGGACTTTGCTGGCTTTACCTTGCACTAAATGTTATTCCCTTATCATGTATCTATACACTGTAAATTGAAATCATGTATTGTCTTTCCGCTGACTGGATAGCACACAACAAAAGTTTTTCACTGTACCTCGGTACACGTGACAATAAACTAAAACTGTACACAATACTCCAGATGTGGTCTCACTAGAGCCCTATACAACTGCAGAAGAACCTCTTTACTCCTATACTGAAATCCTCTTGTTATGAAGGCCAACATTCCAGTAGCTTTCTTCACTGCCTGCTGTACCTGCACGCCAGCTTTCAGTGACTGGTGTACAAGGACGCCCAGGTCTCGCTGTACCTCCCCCTTACCTAACCTAACCCCATTGAGACAATAATCTGCCCCCTTGTTTTTGCCGCCAAACCTCACTTATCTATATTATACTGCATCTGCCACTTATCTGTCCACTCACTCAACCTGTCCAGGTCACCCTGCAACCTCCTAACATCCTCTTCACAGTTCACACTGCCACCCAGCTTTGTGTCATCCGCAAACTTGCTAGTGTTGCTCCTAATTCCCTATTCCAAATCATTAATATATATGGTAAACAGTTGCGGCCCCAACACCGAGCCTTGCGGCACTCCACTCGCCACTGTCTGCCATTCTGAAAAGGACCTGTTCACTCCTACTCTTTGCTTCCTGTCTGCCAACCAATTTTCTATCCATGTCAACACCCTACCCCCAATACCATGTGCTCTAATTTTAGTCACCAGTCTCCCGTGCGGGACCTTATCAAAGGCTTTCTGAAAGTCTAAATACACTACATCCACTGGCTCCCATCCATCCATTTTACTTGTCACATCCTCAAACAATTCCAGAAGATTAGTCAAGCATGATTTCCCTTTCATAAATCCATTGGACTAATCCTTTTTACTGCTATCCAAATGCCCCATTATTACCTCTTTAATAATTGACTCCAGCATCTTTCCAACCACTGAAGTCAAGCTAACTGGTCTGTAATTTCCCCTATTCTCTGTCACTCATGGCTAACATTAGCTATCCTCCAATCCACAGGAACTGATCCTGAATCTATTGAACATTGGAAAATTATCACCATTGCGTCCACTATTTCTAGAGCCACCTCCCTGAGGACCCTGGGATGCAGACCATCAGGCCCAGGGGATTTATCATCCTTCAGTCCCATTAGCCTCCCAATACTATTTTTTGGAATTGAAGGAACTGAAATTTCTTTCAGTTCCTCTACCCCCTTAGATCCTCTGTCCTCCAGTACATCTGGCAGATTGTGTCTTCCTTAGTGAAGACAGATCCGAAGTACCTGTTCAACTCTTCTGCCATTTCCTTGTTGCCCATAATAATTTCACCCGTGTCTGCCTTCAAGGGACCCACATTTGACTTTGCTATTCTTTTTCCATTGACATATCTAAATAAGCTTTTACTGTCCTTTAACTACCGACTTGTCTTTCCCTGGTCCCTCTGAACCCCCTACATCTCTGTGTCCCAGCATTCGAAGAAGGGTCTCGACCCGAAACATCATCTATTCCTTCTCTCCAGAGATGCCGCTTGTCCCGCCAAGTTACTCCAGCATTTTGTGTCTATCTTCACCAGGGGCGCCGCACGATTGGCAGCCCCGCCAACAATCTGTCTGTTTTTTTGTCTTTTAAAAACGTTTTAGTGTGTGGTAAAAGTCTGTGTAAATGTTCTCTGGTTTGTTTTATGTGGGGGGAGGGGGAAGGGAAAACTTTAGCCAGAGATGCGATTAATTTCCGGATCGCATCTCCGGTCGCTCTGCGGCCTACCATCGATGGAGCTGGAGGCCTCCTCGGACCCTCGGACTGACTTTGTGCCCCACCGTGGGGCGTGAACTTAACATCCCTTGCCTGGGATCGCTCCAACCGTGGCCTGCGGACTTTACCAAGGTCAGCTCGCAGTCTCGGGAGAGGCCGAGTCGGGAAGCTCCAACGACGTAGAGGCTTGACTAGCTCTGACGTGGGGTTCGATCGCCCGGCGCGGGGGGAGCTGACATCCACCCGATGCAGGAGCTGTTCGCCCCGAAGTGGAGCGCCCAAACGCCGCCAGCTACGGGAATCAAGATCGTCCCGTCAACGGAGGGCTCGAGGCCCACGGCCGCGGGAAAGTAAAGAAGGGAAGAGATTTGAACTTTTATTTTGCCTTCCTTCACAGTGAGGAATGTGGAGGAGTCACTGTGGTGGATGTTTATGTTCAAATGTGTTTTGTGTGTTCTGCTGCTTTTTATTTGTATGGCTGACTTGGCAAATGAAATTCCTCGTATGTTGCAAAACACACTTGGCTAATAAAGTATTATTGTGATTGTGATTGTGATTGTGAAATCTACTTTGCCTCAACCTCACAATTCTCAACACTGAATTTAATTTGGCACTTTTCTACCCAATGAGCCTCTTGTTTTCCTTCCCCAGTCTGTTTATTCTTCATTGTTACCCCCATGGCCAATATTTTTATCATCTGCAAACTTCTCAATCATAGTCTCTATATTAAAGTGTAAATAATATAAAAATGACCCCAAAATCAAGGAACCTAGTCCTAGCACTATGTAAATGGAACCCTGCATAAACTCAGTGAAGATAACTTTCCATTGACAAAACCACTCAGCCACTATTGCCCTTTGCTTTAATTTTGGATCTAAAATGCTACATTCCATTTGATCCCATGGGTTTTTCATTTTCTCATCAGCCTGCCAAGTCGGGGCTTACCTAAAGCTTGCCAAAATCAAAAAAAGAATGACCTCCTCAAAAAAAACCTTCATTTGACATGACAATCCCACATCGAACCATGTTTTGACATCCCAGTAGGTTTATAAATTGTGAACCCATTTTCCCATATGTCAAATATAAACAGCTCCTGGAAGGAAATTCATAATAAACAATAGACAATAGACAATAGGTGCATGAGGAGGCCATTCGGCCCTTCGAGCCAGCACTGATCATCCCCAATCAGTACCCCGTTCCTGCCTTTTCCCCATATCTCCTGTCTCCGCTATCTTTAAGAGCCCTATCTAGCTCTCTCTTGAAAGTATGCAGAGAACCGGCCTCCAACGCTCTCTGAGGCAGAGAATTCCACAGACTCACAACTCTCTGTAAGAAACAGTGTTTCCTCATCTCCGTTCTAAGTGGTCTACCCCTTATTCTTAAACTGTGGCCCCTGGTTCTGGACTCCCCCAACATCAGGATCATGTTTCCTGCCTCTAGCTCCAGAGTGTACAAGTCCAGCCGCTCCATTCTCTCAGCATATGACAGTCACGCCATCCCAGGAATTAACCTTGTGAACCTACGCTGCACTCCCTCAATGGCAAGAATGGCCTTCCTCAAATTTTGGACCAAAACTGCACACAATAACTCACATTGTTGCACAGAAAATCAAAGGTTATTCAATTGACAGCTTCTCATCAATCAAGATTGCTAAAGAGTGTTGGATTTAATTAATCTGTAAACCATAAAGGAACCAAGTAGTTAATACATTTAAGTGAAGTTAATAATGCTACATGAGCTGAAGCAACTTAATTTGAAATGCAATAGATAGAAAAACACTTGAAGAAGATAACATTAGAAGGCAGAAGGTGTCACCCTCTCTACACTGCAGACCTGCTAACACAAGTCAGCTGAAGATACACACAAAAAGTTGGAATAGCTCAGCGGGTCAAGCAGCATCTCTGGAGAAAAGGAATAGGTGACATTTTGGCTCGCGACCCTTCTTCCGACTGAGAGTCAGGGGAAAGGGAAATAGGAGATATAGATGGTAGGCAAAAAATGTTGGAGTGACTCAGCGGGTGAGGCAGCATCTCTGGAGGGAAGGAATAGGTGATGTTTCGGGTCGAGACCCTTCTTCAGACTGATGTCGTGAGGGGGGGGGGGGAAAGAAAGGAAGAGGTGGAAACAGTAGGCTGTGGTGGAGCTGGGGAGGGGAGGGGAGGGAGGGAGAAGGCAAGGACTACCTGAAATTGGGGAAGTCAATATTCATACCGCTGGCGTGTAAAGTACCCAAGCGAAATATGAGGTGTTGCTCCTCCAATTTGTGCAGAGCCTCACTCTGGCCATGGAGGCCCAGGACAGAAAGGTCAGATTGGGAATGGGAGGGGGAGTTGAAATGCTGAGCCACCGGGAGATCAGGTTGGTTAATACGAACCGAGCGGAGGTGTTGGGCGAAGCGATCGCCAAGCCTGCGCTTGGTCTCGCCGATGTAGAGCAGCTGACATCTAGAGCAGCGGATGCAATAGATGAGGTTGGAGGAGGTGCAGGTGAACCTCTGCCGCACCTGGAACAACTGTTTGGGTCCTTGGATGGAGACGAGGGGAGAGGTAAAGCGACAAGTGTAGCATTTCCTGCGGTTGTAGGGGAAAGTACCCGGGGAGGGGGTGGTTTGGGTAGGAAGGGACGAATTGACCAGGGAGTTACGGAGAGAATGGTCTCTGCGGAAAGCAGACAGGGGAGGAGATGGGAAGATTAGGCCAGTGGTGGGATCCCGTTGGAGGTGGCGAAAATGTTGGAGGATTATATGTTGTATGTGATGACTTGGGTGGAAGGTGAGGACAATGTCCTTCTTACGAGTGGGGGGAGGGGGAGTAAGAGTGGAGCTGCAGGACATAGAGGAGACCTTGGTGAGAGCCTCATATATAGTTAAAGAGGGGAACCCCCGTTCCCTAAAGAATGAGGACATGTCCGATGCCTTGGTATGGAATACCTCGTACTGGGTGCAGATGCGGCGTAGACGGTGGAATTGGGAGTAGGGGATGGAGTCCTTACAGGAAGCAGGGTGGGAAGAAGTGTAGTCAAGATAGCACGCAAATACAGAAAAATTAATAGCGTGCATATATAATACTCTTTTGGATAGGGAAGTCCCAACAACAGAATCATACCGACAGATATGGGAAAATGAAATAGGTCTATCTATAATGAAAGACACTTGGGAAGAAAGTTTACAACGTATACACCGATGCTCATTAAATGCCAGACATACTTTGGTACAATTTAAAGTAATACATAGATTACACTACTCAAAAACGAAATTAAATAGAATTTTTCCTAACATTTCTTCTATTTGCGATAAATGTCAGAATTTAGAAGCCAACTTAACGCATAGTTTTGTAACATGCATAAAACTTAATAGTTATTGGGCTGATATTTTTGGAATCATCTCTCAGGTTCTTAAAACGAAATTGGACCCTGATCTAAAGTTAATAATATTAGGAGTCCCTGACTCAAGCTTAATATTAACTGTAAGTCAATGAAATTTTCTTGATTACTGTTTGATAATTGGAAAAAAAATTAATATTAAAATTCTGGAAGGGAACATTATCCCCCACAATCAAAATGTGGACTGTGGAAATGTCGGAGACGTTGCATTTGGAGAGAATTAGGTTTGTCCTAATAGACAAATATGAACCTTTTGAACAAATATGGTCTCCATGCATTGATTACTTAAAGGGGTAGCTGAGCTCAGCACCGTAACTCAATAAGTACCCTGGTGTAGGATTAGATGAAAAAAAGTATTGGGATCTGTATACATGTCTCAAGAGATATTGTTATATGAAACTGTTCCATTCAATGTAAAGATGTATTCCTTTTTTAAATTTTTTTTATTATATAATAATTGTTTTTATCTTTTTTAATTTTTCTTGTTTATCTTTATTCTTTTTTATTTTTTATTTTTTATTATATAATCATTATTATTTAATCACAACGTCTTGGTTATTGATTTATACTTTTACTTTTTTTTTCACTCCCTTACCTTGCCAAAAAAAAAATCAAAAACAGTAGCATATATAAATTATCCCGTAATATCTGTACAACGTTTGTGATAAGTCTGATTTGTATTTGAAGTGCTGTTGTACCTTAGATAATATGCAATGCTTCTAATAAAAATATTAAATTAAAAAAAAGAAAGATAGCCATGGGAGTCAGTGGGTTTATAGTGGATGTCGGTCAGTAATCCGTTACCTGCGATGGAGATGGTGAGGTCAAGAAACGGTCGGGAGATGTCGGAAATGGACCAGGTGAATTTGAGTGCCGGATGGAAGTTAGTGGTGAAATGGATGAAGTGGATAAAGAGCAAATGAATGAAAGATGTTAAAAAGTAATAATGATAAAGGAAACAGAACATTGCCAGCTTTGGGCTAGGTGAAAACGAGTTACAGACAATGAGACTCAACAAGATGACTGAACCTAGTACAATGAATTGGGTGGGGGGGGGGAGGGTGTTGAGAGAGAGGGGATGTTAGGGGTACTTGAAGTTAGAGACATCAATATTTTATGTCTGTGTTCGGTTTAAACAAGCATCTGCAGTTCCTTCCTACGCAGGCCAACTCAGTTCTTGCCTTTGTACTGCGAGAAAAAACAAGAGAACGTTTCTTTCCACTTACTGTTATGGAATGTAAGGATGGACTCATGTTCTCTATCCGTTCAAGAGGAGAAAACTGATTGTTCATGCGACAGTTTCTGTCCCATAAAACGGATGATTTTAGCACATAACCGCATCCACCATTGGCCTCAAACATGGCTGCGTTCAAATGCATTGGCAGATCTGAAAAGAGGTGAGAGAACGCTGTGAACAGTGACCTATCACATGGCAAACATTGGTCATTCTGAGTTACCGTGTACTACACACTGTGACGCACGCAAGAGTCGGTAAATCACTTGAACGCTTAGCTTAACACAAGTTTCCATCGTCCCCGTATTTCCGAACTTGGTGTTTCACTGTGTGGGATAAATTGTAATTGAATCTCTAATGATCAAATGAAACCCATCAGGAACTCATCACGGAAAAACAACCTCTTCAGTTCAATAGTTTCTGTACTAACACCCAGTTATAAAGTATAAGAAAGAACTGCGGATGCTGGAAAAAACGAAGGTAGACAAAAATGCTGGAGAAACTCAGCAGGTGAGGCAGCATTGATGCTGCCTCACCCGCTGAGTTTCTCCAGCATTTTTGTCTATTCAGTTAAGAAATGATTTCTGAAGCATTATCAAAACTCCAAGGTATTGATCAATCAAATGTTGCTTATTTTTGTGACAATAACAAGTTTATGTATATTTGGCATGGAATTAATATCTATTGTCAATGATTTCATCTAATGTCAACAAGGTTCTCCAGTGAATCTGGCCTTTGAAGCTGATTCCGTCGTCATGCATTTCAACAATTAAAATGCGATGTTGCTTCCCACTAAGTATCCGTTGTAAACCTAGGGGCAGAACACTTTAATACACCAGGCAGCATAATTATGTCTGCACTTTCACTGGTAATTACTTGAAAATAGATTGTTACATTTATTGCAGATACATCTAGTGATTCCAAAACGGTACAATCTTCAACATTGGATCAGGAAGGAGCAATAATGATCAGCACAGGGTAGCGATGCTTGGCTAAATCACCAAATTAAAGGTAAACAAAAATGCCGGAGAAACTCAACGGGTGAGACAGCATCTATGGAGCGAAGGAATTGGTGACGTTTCGGGTCGAGACCCTTCTTCAGACTGAAATGTCACCTATTCCTTTGCTCCATAGATCCTGCCTCACCCGTTGAGTTTCTCCAGCATTTTTGTCTACCTTCCATTTTTCCAGCATCTGCAGTTCTTTCTTAAAAATTTTGAATGAGCGTTTAATTGTACTGTACAGCCACATTTCCTTGTCATTTTCACCATACAAGCTTTTCACTGTACCTCAGTGCACGTGGCAAAAAACCAAACTGAACTTTGTGCATTGTCAGAGTTCAAAGTTCTGCCACAATTAGGGCTCGAGGTACATGAACTTAAAAATACTTAAAGCAGAAAGCTTGTCTGAAGTGGTGAATTGCGTAGGATAGTACAATGCCAAACCGTTTATGTGGTGCTGACGGACAGGTGTATTAATTGTGGGATATTCTTAGCTATTAAAAAGTCGGCAAACTATGACTAATGCGCGGTCATCTCTGGTTATCCTGGTGACACCTCAAACTTGGCTGCCGGTAAATTATTTTGATATTTGCTAGGGTAGGTTTCAAAGAGAGACATTTTTTAAGAACAGGTGAAGCTAATCATGTATTGCCTTTCCGCTGGCTGGTTGGCACGCAACTAAAAAGCTTTGCTGTACCTCGGTACGCAAGACAAAAATCTAAACTAAACTATACTACAACTGCGACTAATGGCAAAACCTACGGTCAACTGAATTTCTTCAGCACATTAGAATTCTCCACCTAAAAGCAATGAGATGATTCTATAATTATGTGAGCAGAAGCAACACCAGTTTTTGACCTTCAGGCCACAAGGGACGAGGGAATTAGCCAATTATTTCTACCATGACTGACTTGGGGTGTTACGTTATGAAGCCTTATTAATGAATAAACACATAATCGATCAAGTCCAGCAGCAGAAAAAACTGCAGAATTCTTCCTGTCAGTTCAGTTTAGTTTCCTGTCACGAGTACCGAGGTACAGTGAAAAGCTTTTGTTGTGTGCTATCCAGTCAGCAGAAAGACAATAGAGGATTACAATCAATCCATTTACAATGTATAGATACATGGTAACATAGTTAAAGTATGAAATGTTGCGGCGGGAGTGGAGATTTAAGAGTGGGGAGCGATTGTATTCTGTGATGGGCTCGAGGAAAGAGCGTTCACGTAGCGTGTCTGTTTTCACCAATCTTTCCACCACCACGCACAAGACGCGCAAGGCAGACACCATTGTACGCAGATGCCAAGAAGTGTGTTCAACTCTGGCTGGACAACTTCTAATCTTGCGATGTGGACTCGATAAGAAGATTGTGTGATTGTGGATCTGTTTCTGTGGCCAACACGCAAATAGTCACCTGGGTTGGGCACCATCTTGGAAGCAATGTTGTGGAAATGTCAGTCATAAAGCTTGGAAATAAGCCCATCGAGATTGTACCAACTGCTGAACATTCATTTTAATCAATAGTACACTAATCCCTGTATCATACACTAATCCCATTTGAATTTTGTTACATTGCCATCAAGTCCTGCCAGAGTCTACCACTTTTCTGCAAACCATTTACAAAGGTGAATTAATCCACTGCTCCACATTTTGGGGATGAGTAAGGGGGAAATCTGTGCAACCACCAGGAGAACATGCAAACCCCACACAGACCAACAGAGGTCATGCTTTAGCCCAGGTCCCTGAAGCTGATAGCAGCAGCTTAGTGTAGTTTAGAAATACAGTGGGGTGGCAGGCCCTTCGGCCCATCGAGTCCGCACTGACCAGCGATCTCCGTACACTGACACTACCGTACACACCAGGGACAATTCACAATTTTACCGCAGCTAATTAACCTACGACCCTGTATGTCTTTAGAGAGTGGGAGGAAACCTGGGCACCTGGAGAAAGCCCACACAGGTCACAGGGAGAACAGACAAACTCCTTACAGATAGCACCCAAGGTCAGGGTGGAACAACCCGGGTCTCTGGCGCTGTAAGGCAACTCTACCCACCGTGCCGCCCCATACTCGCTCTATTACCCCACCACCGTGCCACCCCGTAGAGCACACATTAAACCATAAATTCAACCACATCGTCTAGAAGGGACAGGTCTTTGTTTTGTAATCGAATGTGAACAAAGCAGGTCCTGATTATACCAAGTGCCCAGCATCTAATCCTCCAACAATTAAACACTTTGTAAACCAAGTCAAATAAACCTTTATTCAGCAGAACAAAATCTCACTGAGCGTCAACAGACCTCCATTGGAAGGATGAAAGGAAAACAAGTCCTTCAGGACTGAGATCCAGTCCAGATATTAACGGAGTTTCATTATTACATTCCCGTCCCATTTTTTTGCTGGCAAATACAGACAAGAGCAGAGCCCACATGAACACAACCATTGCAGCTGGACAAACAACCATGAACCTAAGCCAGCCCTGTTCAGGCCTGCGGCAGTTACAGGCACTTCTCAAGTACTGCTTTTAGATGATCAGCCAAGATCATATTGAATGGCGGTGCTGGCTCAAATGGCCGAACGCCCTACACCTGCACCTATTTATCTATGTTTCTATGTGTCTATTCCCAGTCTAAAGCTTGTAGTTTAGTTTAGGTTAGAGATACAGGCCCATCTGGTCCGCACCGACAACTGACCCCTGCACATTACCACTATCCTACACTAGGGGCAATTTTTAAATTAATACCAAGCCAATTAACCTACAAACTGTACATCTTTGTAGTGTGGGAGGAAACTGAAGATCTCGGAGAAAACCCAGGCAAGCCACGGGGAGAACGTACACACCCCGTACAGACAGCTCCCGCAGCCAGGATCGAACCCGGGTCTCTGGCGCTGTGAGGGCTGTAAGGCACCAACTCTACCGCTGTGCCAACCTGCCGCCCTTAGTTCGATGATATTACATTAACACTGCTTTCAAACAGATTTAATAATTCTAATATTGAGGCTGAAAGGCGGTTGGGGATTGTAGTACAGTATTCTGCGAGCCACAAACAATTTTTGACCTTAATGCATGGAACATCCAATTCCAGTGAACATTTTCACGCAAATTAATTCTTCAAACATGGCCCCCAAAGCCAGTCACTCACCATCTGTTTGATAATTGAGAGCCACCAACTGTATCCCATGGAGCCAGTACATGAGTGGCGATGGGTTAGAAGAGTCAATCCGGGTGGCAGCGGGATAGGTCCGCAGCAACTGACACACTGTGTGTTGGATCAACTCCTGGGAATACCGTCGGCAGAGTCGCTTAGCCGTGTTCTCATTCACTGACGATATGTGATAACATTTGGGTGTTCTGATGATAGCGCTGAGAGAGGTGCTTGGATTGAATGGAGGAGAAGGTGGTTCGTCACAGTTCCTTCTTATCGCTTCAATAGAGGCTGCTGTGTGCAAAGTAAATCTTTAAGTCATAAGGTCATAAGTGATAGCAGTAGAATTAGGCCATTCTGCCCATCAAGTCTACTCCGCTATTCAGTCATGGCTGACCTATCTCTCCCTCCTAACCTCGATTCTCCTGCCTTCTCCCCATAATTTAGTTTAGTTTAGTTTGGAGATACAGCAAGGAAATAGGCCCTTTGGCCCACCGGATCCGCGCCGACCAGCGATCCCCACACATAATCTCTGACACCTTACGAATCACAAATCTATGTATCTCTGCCTTAAAAATACCCACTGACTTGGCCTCTACAACCTTCTGTGGCAAATAATTCCACAGATTCACCACCCGCTGACTAAAGACATTTCTCCTCATCTCCTTCCTAGTAAAACCAAAAAAAGCCAATATTCGAATCTTAAGCCATAAAGGTTTGAACGTGGGTTAATTCAGCGTGGATTAATTCAACGTACTTAATCCAAAGCCGAATCCCAAATCATTATCAAAAATGGTTATCAAAGCAAAAGGAGATTTTTAGGACTGGTTGTAGATTGTTTGGAGAAACAGCGTGGAAACAGGCCCTTAGGCCCACCGAGTCGGCGCTCACCCGCGATCCCCGCACACTAACACTGTCCTACACACTAGGGACAATTTACAATTTTACCGAAGCCAATTAACCTACAAACCTGTACGTCTTTGGAGTGTGGGAGGAATCCGAAGCTCCCGGGGAAATCCTACGCGGTCACAGGGAGAACGTACAAACTCCAAACATACAGCAACCCGAGGTCAGAATCAAACCTGGGTTTCTGGCATTCTCCAGAGATGCTGCCTGACCCACTGAGTTAATCCAGTTTTGTATATCTAACATTTCTTCAATTGTTAAACAAGAGCAAGATAAATCATCATTATTTACATAAATTTCACACAAATTTCCATCTGGCCTTAAAATTACAACAGTGGATTAAACTAGCTCATTCACCGATAATGATTTACGCACTTTAAATCGAAGCGGTTCACTTTGAATCACTCATTTTGTGACCCAGTCCTAGCTAAGCAAGGCACTTGCCTCTTCCAGATGACTTCATTGATGTCATCGACTCCCCCGGGCTCATTCTGTTGGACTTCCTGCGGGGTTTCACTTTGACTCTGTTTGATCCTGCAGCATTCAAAGTGGAGAGGCCTGTTCCCATTGAGAAGAGGAAAGGGTCAAATCAGGAGAGTTCATCGTTTTCCAACAGATGCAGAGCCTGGTTTATATTTTAAGCAGCTCCCATCTGTGTCCTCGCAGACTATGTGAAAACATTGCTATCTGCTTGGCTTCTTTACATAACACAGTTGGACCACTGATGGTGACCCGACAATGGCAACAGTAGCTAAAATCATTCCTTCTGATCTACACACTGGGACACAATGTATTGTTCCATTTTAAAATGAAATGCATTTTATTTAATAGGATTTACATTACATAATAGTAATATCTTTCAATGAAAATGTGCATGGAGCAGGATTCCCCCAGTGTCTCTACAGTAGGGGAGGTTTGGAGCTATTCAGACAGCCACATACGTACTTCCTTGTGTTACATACATTGCACTAAAGACCTCCCTTTGACCAAATTCTATTGACTGACTTTCATGTTTCTCTCCTCTTCATTCCATGGTCATTTCTGAATGAAACCATCATCTACAAAATGGACAAACTAGAGACAGCAGATGCTGGAATCCTGAGGAAAAGTAAACTCAGGAAAGTAAACTCAGGAAAAGTAAAATCTCAGCAAGTCAGGCAGCATCCGTGGAGGGAAATTGTCAGCTGTTGTATCGAGTTGCGACTCTTCTTCAAGTCTTCATTGTCTGTCCAATTTCCCCCACAGATTCTGCCTGACTAGCTAAGTTCTTCCAACAGTAAGTTATTGAATCTACAAAAGGGGACCAGAGAAGCATAACTCTACAGGTTGCTACCTTCAAGGTGCCTCTGAGTGAGTGGCAAGGACATGTACTAACCTGTAAACTTGACAGCTTGACAGTAGATGATCAAATCGGAAAGTTCAGGGGCTATTTGTCTGCTTTCTTTCTTGTTCTGGGGCAGGTAGAATTCTTCACCCAGTTCCATGTCGTACACCTGGGAATTAAACAAAGAATTAATAAATCAGTAGCGCATCTCATCATAGTTACGCCACCTGCTCATTTGGTAGAATTCATTCGGCAAGAGGAAGAATTAAAGCCCTGTCCCACGGTATGACTTCATTCCAAGAGCTCTCCCGAGTTTAAAAAAAATCAAACTCGTGGTAAGCACGGAGAATGAACGTAGCGGGTACGTCGGAACTCGGGGACGTCTCTTAGCGGCTCGTAACGCTAACGGCAGGTACTCGGGAAGACTCGCTAACGGCAGGTAAGCACGGGAAGGCACGTGAAGATTTTTCAACATGTTGAAAAATGTCCACGAGAGCCCCGAGTACCGACGAGTGGCCATTACTGTAAATCTCCGAGTTCGAATCAGGGCAAACTCGGGAGAGCTCTTGGAATGAACTCGTACCGTGCGACAGGGCTATTAATATCACGCCTCCCACCACAGTGGGATAGACTGAGATATTTTACAGGCAATGCAGTGCTTAGACCATTTAGCGGCACTGGGCCTGTACTAGCTGGAGCTTAGAAAGGTTGAAGGGGGGGGGGGGGAATCTCATTGAAACGTACAGAATAGTGAAAGGCATGGATAGAGTGGATGTGGAGAGGATGTTTCTACTGGTGGGAGAGTCTAGGACCAGAGGTCAGAGCCTCAGAATTAAAGGGCGCTCTTTTAGAAAGGAGGTGAGGAGGAGTTTCTTTAGTCAGAGGGCAGTTAATCTGTGGAATTCATTGCCACAGAGGGCTGTGGAGGCCAAGTCAGTGGATATTTTTAAGGCCGAGATAGACAAATTGTTGATTAGAACCGGTGTCAAGGGTTATGGGGAGAAGGCAGGAAGATGGGATTAGGAAGCAGAGATCAACAATGATTGAATGGCGGAGCAGACTTGATGGGCTGAATGGCCTAATTCTACTCCTATAACTTGTGAACCTGTGAACTTTTGAACTGCAGATACAGTTGTAACACAGAAAATGGACCAGTTAATTTGTACATATCAATGGGACAATTAGTGATTTATTTATTTTGGAGTGTTATATGGGACGTACATATGGGCCAGGAAATAAAGGGTAATATGCATGGAATCCATTACATCCACTCTACTGAGCAGACCACCCTAGTCATTCAGATGGGACATTAAGTCTACACATGCGACAGACACAAAATGCTGGAGTAACTCAGTGGGACAGGCAGCATCTCTGGAGAGAGGAATGGGTGACGTCTCGGGTCGAGACCTGCGTTGTCTCATCAGTACTGAACTGTAGTGTTAGCCTGAAGTCTACACGCAGGGCTCCAGTCTTGTAGTTATGATTCAAGGTGAGAGTAAGAACTAAGACTCACAATATATATTTACTTGGGGACAGATCATCCATCCTGATAAGGTTCCTCACACTGGGAATTGTGTAAACCTGCAGAAGATTGGGTTTGAACTTTGACTTTCAGCCTGACCCTCCTGTGAACACTCTTGGATTTCAAAGGTGACAATTTCCCACAGATATGCAAGGCAGAAAATCTGCCTCTGAACTGGTGCTGGGTTAAATGTGGCACCATCACTAAGTTCCGATTTAAAAAGACTTGTTACAGTGCATTCAGAAAGTATTCAGACCCCTTCACTTTTTCCACATTTTGTTACGTTACAGCCTTATTTTAATATGGATTAAATTCATTTTTGTTATCATCAATCTACACACAAAATCCCAGAATGAAGAAGTGAAAACAATTAAAGCAATTAAAAATAAATAACCAAAACTTTGCTATGACACTCAAATTTGAGCTTAGGTTCATCCTGTTTCCATTGATTATCCTTGAGATGTTTCTACAACTTGATTGGAGTCCACCAGTGGTAAATTAAATTGATTGGACATGATTTGGAAAGGCTCACACCTGTCTATACAAGGTCCCACAGTTGACAGTGCATGTCAGAGCAAAAACCAAGCCATAAAGCTGAATGAATTGTCCGTAGACCTCCGAGACAGGATTTTGTTGAGACACAGATCTGGGGAAGGGTATAAAACAATTTCTGCAGCATTTCAGGTCCCGAAGAGCACAGCGGCCTCCGTCATTCTTGAATGGAAGAATTGTGTAACTCTTTATAGGGCTGGCCGCCTGGCCAAACTGAGCAGTCGGGGGAGAAGGGCCTTGGTCAGGGAGGTGACCAAGAACACGATGGTCACTCTGACTGAGCTCCAGAGTTCATCTGTGGAGGTGGGAGAAACTTCCAGAAGGACAACTATATCTGCAGCATTCCACCAATCAGGCCTTTATGATAGAGTGGCCAGACGGAAGCCACTCCTCAGTAAAAGGCACATGACAGCCCGCTTGGAGTTTGCCAAAAGGCACCTAAACAAGATTCTCTGGTCTGATGAAACTCTTTGGCCTGAATGCCAAGTGTCACTTCTGGAGGAAACCAGGCACCACTCATCATCTGGCCAATACCATACCTACGGTGAAGCATGGTGGTGGCAGCATCATGCGGTGGGGATGATTTTTAGTGACAGGAACTGGGAGACTAGTCAGGATCGAGGGAAAGATGAACAGAGCAAAGTACAGAGAGATCCTTGACGAAAACCTGCTCCAGCCGTTCAGGACCTCAGACTGGGGCGTAGGTTCACCTTCCAACAGGACAACGACCCTAAGCCCACAGCCAAGAGGATGCAGGAGTGGCTTTGTGACAAGTCTGTGAATGTCCTTGAGTGGCCCAGCCAGAGCCCGGACTTGAACCCGATCGAACATCTCTGGAGTGACCTGAAAATAGCTGTGCATCGACGCTCCCCATCCAACCTGACAGAGCTTGAGAGGATCTGCAGAGAAGAATGGGAGAAATTACCCAAATACAGGTGTGCCAAGCTTGTAGCGTCGTACCCAAGAAGACTTGAGGCTGTAATTGCTGCCAAAGGTGCCTCACGAAATACTGAGTAAAGGGTCTGAATACTTATGTCAATGTGATATGTCAGTCTTTTTTTAATTGCTTTGCAAAAATTTCTAAACACCTGTTTTTGCTTTTTTTTATTATCGGGTATTGTGTGTAGATTGATGATACAAAAAATGGATTTAATCCATTTTAGAATAAGGCTGTAACGTAACAAAATGTGGAAAAAAGAGGTCTGGATATTTTCTGAATGCACTGTATCTCCTGGGAGAAAGCCAAGCAGATGTGTTTCTATTAATTATTCAGATTTGTTTTAATGACCTTAATTGCGTGCAAACGTAATTTTACCTTTCAAATGCAAAGGAAATGTTTACACTTTTTTGTTTAGTTTAGTTTGGAGATACAATGTGGAAACAGGCCCTTCGGCCCACCGTGTCCGTACCTACCAGCGATCCCCACACATTAACATCACCCTACACACTAGGGGAAATTTTACATTCATCCCAAGCCAATTAACCTACAAACCTGTACGTCTTTAGAGAGTAGGAGGAAACCGAAGATCCCAGAGAAAACCCACGCAGGTCACGGGGAGAACGTACAAACTCCGTACAGACAGCACCTATGGTTGGGATTGAACCTGGATCTCTGGCACTGCAATGCGGCAACGCAACCGCTGCACCACCTTACCACCCTAATGCTTTTATTTGTTCTGAGTGATGTCAAATGTCTGTGAATGTCAAAGATGTTGACAAATATTCAACATTGCAGACCACAATGCCTGCTTTAACGGCCCAGGGTTTGAGAGCTGGGGGTGAGATGTTGCTCGCTGGCTGCTGAAGTGATCTATGTGCGTCCAGCTGTGCCACACCAAGTCAGTGGGCCTCGCCAGGGGCCAGGTCGCAACAAACTGTGTCAGTGCAGGTGACGTGGACAGCAATCCTGGGGCAGGAAAACATCTCCGCTGTGGGACTGCTTTCAGTGTTGGTAGAAACATAGAAACATAGACAATAGGTGCAGGAGCAGGCCATTCGGCTCTTCATGCCAGCACCGCCATTTAATATGATCATGGCTGATCATCCAAAAGCAGTACCATTCCTGCTTTCTCTCCATATCCCTTGATTCCTTTAACCCAAAGAGCTAAATCCAACTCTCTTTTGAATACATCCAGTGAATTGGCACCCATTGCCTTCTGTGGCAGAGAATTCCACAGATTCACAACTCTCTGGGTAAAAAAGATTTTCCTCATCTCAGTCCTAAATGCCTACCCCTTATTCTTACACAGTGACCCCTGGGTTTGGAATCCCCCAACATGGGGAACATTTTTCCTACATTGTTCACTTATTTCAAACAAGAACATTAATTTAAAAATAGAAGTCAAAGCACTGTCCAACATGAGAAATTTCTAATCTTAGTTTTGGTTGTATCTGCCTCCACCCACACACTCTGGAGTATTATACCTTGCCTCGCAAATCTCCTCTAGATTTCTCCCCTCTCATCCCCTCCCATCTTAAAACCTGTGCTCTCTAGTTCTAAACTCTTCTGCCCTGCGAATTTTTTAAAATTTCCTATCTATGCCCAATATAATATTATAACAAGGGTTGCCAACTGTCCCGTATTAGCTGGGCCATCCATATATTGGGCCTCTTCTCCTTGCGTATGGCGTGAACAGCCTAACATTCTAGGACAACTTGGTCTATTTGATCTTATTTGATTGTGCACACCGGGTTGATCGCATTCGTCGAAACAGGGCGGACCATGTGAAGGTTGCAATCTCCCATCCCGTATATTGGGCTAAATTGGTTTGTCCCGAATGGGACCGCCCTTGTCCCGGAGTTGACTGCTACTACTCGGGTCGAGGGGACTGTCGGGTCGGAGCGCCGCGTCCAGCCCTGCCTCACCCGTCCCGACGTAGTGCAGCCTATGGAGTGCAGCAGCAGCGCCTCGCCCGTGGCCCCGTTGGTCGGCAGCCCGGCCAGCTGTCCGACCTTCAGACCTTCGCTTACCGCCGACACCACCACCCCCTCCTTCTCATGGCCGATCATCGGTTCATGATTTGGACGGGGCGCCGGACTTTGCGCGCAACGTCGTGCGGCCCGGGCCAAAACTCCTCAGCTGGCCCGCCGGCTGGGCTTTGTGTGCAGTCCAGCACCCGGGCCAACTCATCACTCACCCAGACACGGCCCAGTCGGTCAACGAATTGCCGTTGGAAATTTGTCCCGTATTTTGACCTTTTGTCCCTTATTTGGGAGTGAGAAAGTCGGCAACCCTAGTTATAACTCACTATAGGGTCACTCCTCATCACCTACATTCCAGTGACAGTGAACACAGCCTATCCAATCCTTTATGCCCACAACATGCTGGTGACCCACTCTCTGACACTAACTCATCCTTCCTGCTGATCAGAAGTCTACACAATACTCCAAATGCAGTCTTACCAATGTTTTGTACTGTTACAATGCATTGTTCCAAACCTTATATTCACTATCTCGGCCTTGGAAGATAACCTAGGGCAGCACGGTGGCACAGGGGGAGAGCTACTGCCTAACGCCCCTGTCCCACTTAGGAAACCTGAACGGAAACCTCTGGACTTTCCCAAGGTTTCCGTGCGGTTCCCGGAGGTTTTTGTCAGTCTCCCTAATGGTCGAAAGTGGGTTCCGTTTCATAAATCGGTAATTTTTCAGTCGAAGCTGGTTACGATGCTAGTTGAAGGTGGTTGCCGGAGGACAAAAACCTCCGGGAACTGCACGGAAACCTTGGGTGGGGCGCAAAGTCTCCAGAGGTTTCCATTCTGGTTTCTTAAGTGGGACAGTGGCATTACAGCGCCAGAGATCCTAGTTCGAACCTGATACGAGTGCTGTCTGTACGGAGTTTGTAAGTTCTCCCCGTGGCCTGCGTGGGTTTTCTCCGAGATCTTCGGTTTCCTCCCACACCCCAAAGACGTACAGGTTTGTAGGTTAATTGGCTTGGTTATAAATGGTAAAAAAATGTCCCTAGTGTGTGTAGGGTAGTGGTAATGTGCGGGGATCGCGGGCTGGTGGGGACTTGGTGGGTCGAAGGGCCGGTTTCCGAGCTGTATCCAAATTAAGCTAAAATATCAAATGCCTTCTTCACTGCCCTGTCCACATATGTCAGCATTTTCAGCATTTGTAGGCTGGCTATCCAAGAGTTCTCTGCACATCAACACTCTTAAGGTCCCTGCCATTTACTCTATATGTACGGCCAGAACTCGACGTTCCAATGTGCATGACCTCACACTTCACGGGGTTAAATCCTATCTCGACACTGCTCGATACAGCTCTCCAGCTAATCTGTCCCTCAGACAAGCTCCTTTAACCATCAATTATTGTGCCATTTATAAACGTATTAATCAGACCATTTTCATTCACATCCAGATCATTGACACAAGTCACAAGCAGCAATGGTGCCAGCAACGATCCCAACTCTACTCCGCCATTCAATCAAGGCTGATCTATCTCTCCCTCCTAACCCCATTCTCCTGCCATCCCCCCATAACCCCCGACACCCACACTAATCACGTCTACTGCTCTACCTTCAATTTTGAACTGTACAGTGCGAGGGCCAAGAAGCGAGCGGGTAAGACCATCTCTGACCCCTCCCACCCTGGCCACAAACTCTTTGAATCACTTTCCTCTGGAAGGCGACTCCGGACTGTCAAAGCTGCCACAGCCAGACATAAAAACAGCTTTTTTCCCCCACAAGTAGTAGCTCTACTCAACAGCCAAAAATCTGTAGCCTCCTTTTGCTTTGGCATTTTATGTAATTTGCATGTTTAATCAATAATGTATTATTATTTATATTTTAATGTTTTATGTGTCATTCCTAACTGTCACTGTATGTCATGTTGTCACTTTGGGGCGGAGCACCAAAGCAAATTCCTTGTATGTGAATACTAGACCAATAAACTTATTCATTCATTTTCTTAGATACCTCATCAAAAATGTTCTTGCTTCTAACATACATTGCCAAAGGTAATATAACTATTTTCTGACATTTCCAGATTGATGAATAACAGCCAACTGTGATTCTAAATAGAGAGTACATGTGCCGTTTCTCACAATAAATCGTTTTTGCTTTGTCTTTTCTTTGCTAAGCAACATTGCGTCCGAAGATATTTTCTTAATTCTGCGTGGCGTTTCTTCTGTGTACTCAAAGTGGAATTTATCACTTGCGGGCTTGGTTTCAGGCCGGTCATCCAGGATATTGTCTGGAACGGAAAGGGCAGATTATTACTATAACATTTCACATTCCATGTAGAATGTAATCAAACCAGGCTCCTGGTCATATAATTGGCAAAGCAATTTTCAAGTCACTGAAATATACTAGACAGATTTTCCTCATTCATCCCTGGATGTGAAGATTGAATGATAACAATCTTCCAGTATCATTTTAAAATCTGGTTTATGTAGTTTATGCTTTGGTTTATTATGTTCGATGAACGAGTGCCAGTATAAATCTGTTAGAGGTCTGAAGAACGGTCTCGACCCGAAATGTCACTGATTTGCTTCTCTCCAGGGATGCTGCCTGTCCCACTGCGTTACTGCGGCATTTTGTGTCCATCTTCTGTTAAAGGCAAATTGTGCTCTGACTAACCCAATTTAAAACAAAATGGGAAGACGGATGGGAATACAATAGTTAAAAATTAAAATGCTGTTATAGCACTCCCTTAGCCCAGTCTTCCTGCAAATGGAAGCTAACTTCTTTACCACCTTTCCCGTTTCAGATGGAGGGGTCTTGACGAGAACCATCAACAGAAACTGTGTTTCGTTCCACAGTTGGTGCCTGGCCCGTGGAGTGTTTCCAGTGTTTCTGTTTTCAGTTAAGATTTCCAGTATTTGCCGATTATTGGTTTGCAGAAAGCAGTACATGTGACCTTCATGGACTGTCAACCTTCGGGTTGTTGAATTAACCTGGATAACCTGAATCATATAACAATATATAGCCCTCCTCTTGAACTGCTATGGACCTGTTGTTTTCTAGCTGTGTTTTTGCAATCTTATCTTGTTTTTTGCACCGTCTGTTTATATATAATTTGTTTTTGTGTGTCTACACGTGCCTGTGAAGCTGCTGCAAGCATGATTTGTTATTGGAAACCCGGCTGGACTTGCCTTGAAGCCTTTAATGAAGAATTGAAAGGGGCTGTGGCAGTCCAAACAAAAGATTTATTTAAATGCAGAAGGGTGGCACAATGGTGCAGCTGCTGTCATACTTCTGGCAGTAACGCCAGAGACCTGGGTTCAATCCTGACTGCGGGTGCTGTCTGTATGGGGTTTGTACGTTCTCCCCGTGACCTGCGTGGGTTTTCTCCCAGATCTTCAGTTTCCTCCCACACTCCAAAGGCATACAGGTATGTTAGTTGGCTTGGTATAAATGTAAAACTGTCCCTAGTGTGTGTAGGGTAATGTTATTGTGTGGGGATCGCTGGTCAGTGAGGACTCGGTGGGCCGAAGGGCCTGTTTCCATGCTGTATCTCTAAACTAAACTATACTAAACATCAGACGAAGTACACGGCGATAAATGGCAACAATGAACAATCTGCTGGAGAAACAATGCTCGTTTCTCAGACTGGGGTATGGTAGACTGTTTGATATAAGTTTTGATTTGAGTTTGACATATAAATGTGGAAGGCTAAATTTCCACCTTTCCAAATGACATATCCTTTAAAAGTACAGTGAACAGTGAGGACAATAGGAATAGCAAGAGAACTAGAATGCTGGGTGAACGGCAGACAAGTATCACAAGCAATTTGACACAAAGTGTGATGTGAGATATTTTGGAAATAAATGAATGAGGAACAGTCAAGATTAAATGGCATTCTTCAAAGGAATGAGGACCTGTGTGGATTAGTGCATGAATCCCTGAAGGGAATGTTGAGCGGTTTATAATGCAAATTGTACCTTGGAGGCACAGATATAAGAACGCAAAGGTTATGTTGTACAATAACCAAGTCACAACTGCAGCATTGTGTCAATAAATTCATAATTGATAGGAGCAGAATTAGGCCATTCGGCCCATCAAGTCTACTCTGCCATTCAATCATGGCTGATCTATCTCTCCCTCCTAACCCCATTCTCCTGCCTTCTGCCCATAACCCCTGACACCCGTACTAACCAAGAATCTATCCATCTCTGCCTTAAAAATATCCATTGACATGGCCTCCACAGCCTTCTGTGGCAAAGAATTCCACAGATTCACCACCCTCTGACTAAAGAGTGTCTAATTCTGGTCACTTACTTTTAGAAAGGACATGAAAGTCCTTGTGAGCGTAAGGGTAAGAAGATTCAATAGAATGGTTCCCGGGAAAGGGTCTTGGGCCAATAGTTTAGAAATCGGTGTGGTACTGTTTCAATTACAGGCTGAGAAGGGATTTGATAGAGGCGTAGAAGATCGTGATTGATTAATATATGGTGACAAGATAGAAGCAGTGTCCAGTGGTGGATGTGGTGGGAATGGGGGAGGGGGTTGCCAAGCATTCCCAGTTCCCTGTAGTTGAACCAATTTCAGTCAGCATGTGCGCAAGCACAGGAAGAGATGAGCCTTCAACTCATACCTCACTCAGGCTAAAGATAGACACAAAATGCTGGAGTAACCCAGCAGGACAGGCAACATCTCTGGATAGAAGGAATGGGTGACATTTTGTGTCGAGACCCTCCTCTGACTGAGAGTCAAGGGTGAAGGAGACAGAAATATGGAAGCGTAAGGTGTGAAAACGAGACATAAAAGGGGATGAAGTTCAAGGAAAATGTAGAATAGATCATTGTTAGCTAGGGGAAGGTGACAATGAAGCGTACAGAGATAACATTTCATCAGGGGGACAGTCAGACTGGTCAGAGAACTAGGATGGGGGAGGGAAGCAGAGCGAGGGAAAGCATGGGTTATTTGAAGTTGGAGAAGTCAATGTTCACACCGCTGGGGTGTAAGCTGCCCAAGTGAAATATGAGGTGCTGTTCCTCCAATTTGCGCTGGGCCTCACTCTGACAATGGAGGAGGCCCAGGACAGAAAGGTCAGTGTGGGAATTGGGAGTTAAAGTGTTTTGCAACCGGGAGATCAGGTAGGTTTAGGCAGATTGAGTGGAGGTGTTCAGTGAAACAATCGCCGAGCCTGCGCTTGGTCTCGCCGACAGATAGGAGTCACTCAGACTGTTTTCCCAGCAGCAGGAGCAAGCACGCACAACATTATTAAACATTGTCTTATCATCATGTATAAACTCTATCCATGTTAAAGTTCATGTAAGATTCTCCATTCAGGTGCATTGAGGGAATGCACATTATTTACTGAAAAGGCTGTTCGAAACTCTAGAGCTATTGGACAATATTATCGTTTTAGCTCATTTCCTACCAGCCACTGAATGGTAAATTATGTTTTTTTTCTGTTTTAAAACAAACTGATCAACTTATAATCATTGAAAGCTGGAGTAACTGAGCAGATCAGAAAGCATCTCTGGAGAAAAGATGACGTTTCTGCTCAAGACCCTTCTTCAAACCCAAATTTTCACCTTCTCTCTAGAGATGCTGCCTGATCCGCTGAGTTACTCCAGCCTTTTGTGTCTATCTTTGGTTTGAACCAGCATCTGCAGTTCCTTCCGACACAACATATAATCAAAATGATTTCACATTGAGGGTTCATCTGTCTTCAAGGTAAAATAGGTTAGACCCTCCAGAGAGTAACAAAGGTTCCCATTCTTCAAGTGGACCCCTAGTCTGCTGATCAGGCCACTCTGAGAAAAGATTGTCAATCTGAAGGTTCACCAATTCTCTCTCCACATATGCCACTGACCTGAGGAACATTTTTAATATTTGTTTTGTCCAGGCACCTTAATACAGCATCAGTGTGTGGCCATAAATGTACACGTACATAATGTGTGCAGTTTTGGTCCCCTAATTTGAGGAAGGACATTCTTGCTATTGAGGGAGTGCAGCGTAGGTTCACCAGGTTAATTCCCGGGATGGCGGAACTGTCATATGATGAAAGAATGGATAGACTGGGCTTATATTCACTGGAATTTAGAAGGATGAGAGGGAATCTTATAGAAACATATAAAATTCTTATCGGATTGGGCAGGCTATAGCAGGAAAAATGTTCCCCATGCTGTGGGAGTCCAGAACCAGAAGTCACAGTTTAAGAATAAGGGGTAGGCCATTTAGGACTGAGATGAGGAAAATCTTTTTCACCCTGAGTTGTGAATCTGTGGAATTCTGCCACAGAAGGCAGTGGAGGCCAATTCACTAGAGGTTTTCAAGAGAGAGTTAGATTTAGCTCTTCGGGCTAACGGAATCAAGGGAAATGGGGAGAAAGCAGGAACAAGGTACTGATTTCAGATAATCAGCCATGATCATATTGCTGGCTCGAAGGGCTGAATGGCATACTCCTGCACCTATTTCCTATGTTTCTATATTTCTACTGACAGGTATGACTACACACTGTAGGGTTGGGCAGCACATACCATTGTGTTTGCAGTTCAGAGAACCATCTGGCCAACTCTGCCCGAGTCATTTATTTATCAGCCAGCTATTAACTTCATAAAACAATTATTATCCCAGTATTGGAAATTGGATCCACAATGTCTGGGTTTGAGTATCAGCTGAAGAGACAAATGGAATTTTATAAATCCTTACTTCCTCCCTCCCCAAGCAGTATTTCTCTCTCACATGTGATATCCTTGGTTATGGTTTGGAATGGTTCTGCAATTTTATATTCATTTGCAATTTTATATTATTTACAGAAAATCTCCTGTCTCTTTTGTTATGGTGAGTTGGACTATGAGCCTTTCCACTGAAATTATTTTGAAAGGATCAAAGGATCCTGCCCACAGACAATAAAATAACTCTATTTCTTGAAGGACATGTTTCTATGACTCACAGGCAATACATATATAGGAAATGAATGCTTCCAAAAGTACATATACAAATACTTCAGTTTCATTGTACATTCTCGGAATAAATGAGTTAATGGCGAGCTAAAACAATTGTACAGAGGAACACAGGAACAATAGAGAATTTATATGGGGCCCTGAACAGGAATATATTCCAAGGCCTATTATGGAGCAAAGCTTTGACTGGAGGCAGCAGGATAGATGGCAAACAAAACAAAATCGTAACGAAGAGAACACGGCAGAAAAGCTGAGTCTGGGATGGATGGGGGGAGCTTCTGGTCAAGGTTGGTGATGGCCCTGTGTACATTGATGGAATAATTAAAGACAGGTGCTCAGATCATAATGGGTGGCTCAGTGGCTCAGTGGCGCAGCAGTGGAGTTGCCGCCTTAAGGGCCTGTCCCATGACCTAATCATGACCTTTTTTACTCGTGGACATTTTCCATCAGGCTAGAAAAACGCCCCGACCTACTTGATGCCACAAGTACCTACGACTAGCATCACGACCTACCTACGACCTACCTATGACCTACCTACGACCTCGTGACGACCATGCTGCGAGTATGAGCCATGGGCAAACTCGGCAGAGGTCGTGAATTAGGTCGTGAAAGTGGGACAGGGGCTTTACAGCGCCAGTGACCCGGGTTCGATCCTGACTCTCTGTACAGAGCAGGTACGTTCTCCCCGTGACCTGCGTGGGTTTTCTTCGGGATCCGGTTTCCTGTCACACTCCATAGACATACTGGTTAATTGGCTTGTGTGTAGGATAGTGTTAATGTGGGGAATGTTGGTCGGTGCAAACTTGGTGCGCTGAAGGGCCTTTTTCCGTGCTATATCTCCAAACTAAACTAAACTAAAAAGCGTGTGTAAGAAAGAACTGCAGATGCTGGTTTAAATCGAAGGTAGACACAAAATGCTGGAGTAACTCAGCGGGTGAGGCAGCATCTCTGCAGAGAAGGAATGGGCGACATTTCGGGTCGAGACCCTTCTTCAGACTGATGTCAGGGGAGGGGGCAGGACAAAGATAGAATGTAGGCAGAGACTGAAAGACTAGTTGGAGAACTGGGAAGGGGAAGGGGATAGAGAGGGAAAGCAAGGGCTATCTGAAGTTAGAGAAGTCAGTTCACACCGCTGGGGTGTAAACTACCCAAGCAAAATATGAGGTGCTGGTCCTCCAATTTGCGCTGGGCCTCACTCTGACAATGGAGGAGGCCCAGGACAGAAAGGTCAGTGTGGGAATGGGAGGGGGGGGGGGGGGGGGGTGGGGGAGTTGAAGTGCTGGGACACCGGGAGATCAGGTAGGTTAAGATGGACTGAGCGGAGGTGTTCAGCAAAACGATCGCCGAGCCTGCGCTTGGTCTCGCCGACGTAGAGAAGTTGCCACCTGGAACAGCGGATACAGTAGATGAGGTTGGACGAGGTGCAAGTGAGCCTCTGCCTCACCTGGGAAGACTGTTTGGGTCCGTGGATGGAGTCGAGGGAGGAGGTAAAGGGACAGGTGTTGCATCTCCTGCGGTTGCAGATAAAAAGCAGCCTAGTTATCTCAATCAGTTGTATCAAAGACAGAGAGAGGCATGGCCACAAAGCAATTTGTAATTTGAAAAGGCATTGGCAGTCTAGCAGCTAACATCAAGCATGCAAGGGCGTAGGAAGGATCTGCAGACGCTGGTTTAAAACGATGTTAGACACAAAGTTCTGGAGTACCACAGCGGGTCGGGCATCATCTCCGGAGAAAAAGGATGGGTAACGTTTCGGGTCGTAACCCTTCTTCAGACTGAAGAATGCCACCCTTTGTTTTTCTCCAGAGATGCTGCCTGACCCGCTGAGCTACTCCAGACTTAATCTGCCAAGGTGTCGGGTGAACGCGACTCGATGCAATCAGGTTAGGGTCAGTACAGTTTTGAAAGAGAAAATGTTGAAGGAGGCAAGAATGTGGAAAACCTTGCCCTGTAGAGTGGTTTTGTGGGCTATACGGTGCAAGGACAAAAAACTGTCAATGTAAATCAGGGTCTAATGGGACTGTCCCACTTTGCCGATTTTTTTGGCGACTGTAATAGTCGTAGCCGGTCGCCGAAAAAACGGCGACTGGACCCCCCCCACGACAATGTCTACAACAATCTACCACCTAGTCGACGTCACGCTACCGACAACCGGCGACCCAATAGGATGTCCACCTACGACAACCTACGTCCACCCGCAGACAAGCTACGACAAGGTAAGACAACTCAGTCGCCGGCTGACGGAGGTTGACGTGGGTAGTCGCCAATGGAATTCACCAACGTCAGCGCCCGGCGACAACCTACGACGGCACCTACGTCAGGAGAAGTCAAGTGACGCTCATTGGCATCAAACCCACTGTCGCTCACTGTTGCCGAAAAGTTTTGAACATTTCAAAACCCAGCGGCGACCAGAAAGACACTACAATTCTTTGGGCGACAGATGAGACTATTCACGACCATACAGGCGACACCCCGGCGACCATGTGGCGACAGCCTAGTCACCTGTAGTGGCCTAAAAAATCACCGAAGTGGGACAGGGGCATAACTAGGAATTGCACAACTTAGGTGAATTACTTCCAGTTCCGCCATTCATTTGAGTTAAGAAAACAAGGAAAAGCTGCGCACTGGTGCTCGATGGACATCACTTCAGAGATTTTATTTCGCAACTATGTGGTCACAGATAGTTTGGGTTCCCAATCATGACCCTAGCCTGAGCTTTGCCTGATGACTAATCGGTAGAGCTCTATCCATTTGTCCCCAAACGCTGATCGACTGAAGTTCATGCTTGTCTTATATTTAAAGCACTTTGATCACAGAAGGCAGTGGAGGCCAATTCATTGGATGTTTTCAAGAGAGAGTTAGATTTAGCCCTTAGGGCTAAAGGAATCAAGGCATATGGGGAGAAAGCAGGAACGGGGTACTGATTTTAGTTGATCAGCCATGATCATATTGATGGCAGTACTGGCTTGAAGGGCTGAACGGCCTACTACACCTATTTTTCTATGTTTCTATCATCTGCTTTGATCTGTCATTTTCACACCTTCCATTCTGTGTGTACCATCCATATCTCCAGTTTCCCTCTCCCCTGACTCTCAGTATGAAGTAGGGCCTCGACCCAAAACGTCACCCATTCCTTCAGCATTTTGTGTCTATCTTTGGTGTAAACTGGCGTCTGCAGTTCCTTCCAATCATTTAGTTTAGAGATACAGCACGGAAACAGGCCCTTCGGCCCATTGACTCCACACCGACCAGCGCTCCCCGCACATCCCCAGCGGCTGGGCTTGTACACTCTGGAATTTAGAAGGATGAGAGGAAATCTTATTGAAACATATAAGACTATTAAGGGTTTGGACACGCTAGAGGCAGGAAACATGTTCCCGATGTTGGGGGAGTCCAGAACCAGGGGCCACAGTTTAAGAATTAGGGGTAGACCATTTAAAACGGAGATGAGGAAAAGCCTTTTCACCCAGAGTTGTGAATCTGTGGCATTCCCTGTCTCAGAAGGCAGTGGAGGCCAATTCTCTGGATGCTTTCAAGAGAGAGTTAGATAGATCAGCCATGTGAATGCCATGTGAGTTAGATAGATCAGCCATGTGATCATCAGTGAATGGCGATGCTGGCTCGAAGGGCTGAATGGCCTACTCCTGCACCTATTGTCTATTAACACTATCCTACACTAGGGCAACTTTTACATTGATACCAAGCCAATGAACCTACAAACCAGTACCTCTTTGGAGTGTGGGAATAAATCAAAGTTCTCGGAGAAAACCTACACAGGTCACGGGCAGAACATACAAATTCTGTACGGACAGCGCCCGTAGCCAGGATTGAACCCGTGTCTCTGGTGCTGTGAGGCTGCAACTCGACCGCTGGGCCTCCGTGCCTGATGCCTTTCGGAGGTTCCTCCGGGGAGGATCGGGTGAAATATAGTTGCAGGTTGTAGAGAGGTCAGCAGCAAGCACTAACCAACCCGGTGCTTCAGAGATAAATATTGCCCTGGGGTCATCCAGCTTAAGACTGGACTGGACGTGAACTTCACACACCAAAGAAACTATGCGGAAAATAGGGAATTTCCAACAGAAACTCTACTAGGTGGCCAATCAAATGCAGGCTTCACTTCCAACAGAGACTGACAGCAATTCTACTTTTTCTCTCCCTTCATCCTCCCTCCCCTCTCACTCTGCCCGCCACCACCAGATATCCTTTTATCCCCCCCCTGTTTCTGATCCTGTCCCTTTCCCATCTCTTTCCTCCTACTCCCTTTCACCTCCAGCTGTAATAATCAAGCGACAGCTTGCTTGGATACAGAGATAATGTTGGCCGTTACTGGTCTTCCTGACTGGTTCTATCTCTCTGCAGGATTCTTCAAAGCAGTTCCAACAAGTTCCTGCTACAATAATGCATTTTGGTTTGAGGAAACGTAAGTTTATTTGTGGGTCTTATAATTTCCAGGTCCTGTACTCAACTTGCAGGTCTATAGTTTACTTCAGTTTAGAGATACAGCGCAGAAACAGGCCCTTCGGCCCACCGGGTCCATGCCGACCAGCGATCCCTGCACATTAACGCTATCCTACACACACCAGGGACAATTTTACATTTAGACCAAGCCAATCAACCTACAAACCTGTACGTCTTTGGAGTGTGGGAGGAAACCGAAGATCTCAGAGAAAACCCACGCAGGTCACGGGGAGAACGTACAAACTGCGTTCAGACAGCACCCGTAGTCGGGATCGTACCCTGGTCCCTGCCGCTGTAAGGCAGCAACTCTACCACTGCACCTAATTGATCATTTTCATGTCCTGGATGGGAAAATCTAAAGGCTAAAAGTTCTCCCCATTTTAATCCAGCACAAGGCAAATTTCCATTGAAACACAGGGTCCTTTCAATTCTGGATTGTTGGCAGCCTTGGTGTCCGTCACACAAACAAATCTCCGAGTCCGCACCGACCAGCAGTCACGGGGGTAACATACAAACTCCGCACAGACAGCACCTGTAGTCGGGATGGGGCCCGGGTGTCCGGCGCTGCAAGCGCTGTCTGGCAGCAACTCTACTGCTGTGGCTCCATGCTGTCCTGAATGCAAGAGTCTGCCAGTGCTCAAGCCGTGGGTTTATCAAGGTTTATAAACATTTAAAGTACATGTTGGAGCATTTCAAACATGGAAAAAAATGTGTTGGGATGTTTGCTTCACTTCATTGGAAATGTGAACATTTAATGTATTTATTAGTGTCATAGAGTCATTCAACATGGAAACAGGCCCTTCGACCCACATCGGCCACCATGTCCTAGCGACGCTAGTCCCACCTGCCTACTCTACATTTGGCCCTTATCACTCTAAACCCGAACAATCCATGTACCTGTCCAAATGTTTCTTAAACATTGCGATAGTAGATTGTATTACAAGGATTTGGTCTTCTGGTAATATTTGTTTATCTTAATAAATAAAGCTGTGGTTTGAAGGTCTTTCAGGAAACATGGAACAATTTGAGTGCGTGGATGTAGTTGCAGTTGTCCACAGGTTCATTTCTGCAGTGGTCACTCACTTGATGCGATTGCTTCCCTATTGACTCACTTTCTTCAAGGCCATGGGCACTCGCATGGGCTCCAGCTATGCCTTTTTATTAGTTACGTCAAACAATCCTTGTTCCAAACTTACACTGGAACCGCAACATTGCTACACTGACAAATGCAATGGGCTGCCTCCTACATAATGCAGAACTCATTCATTTCATTATCTTTACCATTAATTTCCATGCTACCCGCAAATTCTCCTGGACTATCTCTGAAACCTCTCTCCCCTTTCCTGATCTTTCCGTCTCCATCACATGGAACAGATAAGTTCATGTGACAGGAGCAGAATTAGGCCATCCGGCCCATCAAGTCTGCTCCGCTATTCAATCATGGCTGATCTATCTCTCCCTCCTAACCCCATTCTCCTGCCTTCTCCCCATAACCCCTGGCACCCGTACTAATCAAGAATCTATCTATCTCTGCCTTAAACATATCAATTGACGACCTCCACAGCCTTCGGTGGCAAAGAATTCCACAGATTCACCACCCCAAAAATCCCTCCTCATCTCCTTCTGAAATGAACATCCTTTAATTCTGAGGCTGTGACCTCTAGTCCTAGACTCTCCCACCAGTGGAGACATCCTCGCCACATCCACTCTATCCAGGCCTTTCACTATTTGGTAAGTTTCAATTAGGTCCCCCTTCATTCTTCTTTCCTCCAGCGAGTAGAGGCCCAGTGTGATCAAACCCTCGTCATGTATTAACCCATTCATTCCTGGGATCATTTTCATAAACCTCCTTATTCTTTGATATCTATAGCAAATACACCGCCCCCCACAGTTATCTTGCCCACAACTCCTCCCACCCTGTCTCGTGCAAAGACGCCATCCCCAACTCCCAACTTCTCTGTCTGCGCTGTATATCTGCTCCCAGGATAAGGCGTTCCATTCTAGGACATCCGAGATGTCCTCTTTCTTTAGTGAATGTGGTTCCCTCCTGCATTCATAGATGGACCCATCACCAATGTCTCCTCTATGTCCCATAGTTCTGTTCTCGCTCTCCCTTCGCACCAGGCAGAAGAAGGATAACGTTTCCCTGATTCTCACATTTCATTCCACTAGCCTCCGCATCCAACACATCTTTCTCCGACACTCCCGCCAGCTTCAACCGGATCCCACCACCAATCACGTCTTCCCATCTCCACCCCTTTCCACCCTCCAGAGACCGCACCCTTGGCAGCTCATTGGTTCACTCATCCCTTCCCACCCAAAACGACCCCCTCCCCAGGTACCTTCCCCCGCAACCGCAGGAGATGTCACACCTTCCCCTATACCCCCCTCCCTCACATCCATGCAGGGACTGCGACAGTCCCTCCAGGTGAGACAGAGGTTCACCTGCACCTCCTCGAACCTCATCTAGTGCATCCGGTGCTCCCGATGTGGCCTCTTGCACATTGACAAGATAAAGCGTAGGCTCAACGACGTTTTCGCCAAAAGCTCACACTAGGTCCGCCAAGGCCTACTGGTTGCTAACCATTTTAACTCCCCTTCCCATTCTGTCCCGGGCCTCCTCCATTGCCAGAGTGAGGCCACATGCAAACTGGAGGAAGAGCACCCCATATTCTCTGGGTAGCTTACAACCCAATAGTATGAACATTAAGTTCTCCAATTTTATGGTAACTAACCGAACCCTCCCCTCTACCCCTTCCATGTGACCATCCTCGAAGCAGTCTTCTTCTCTCCCCTCCATTTCTCCTCTGGCTTCACAAGTTGCAAAACTTCTCTCTTTATCCTACACGTTTTATCATTTCCTCTCTAGCCTTTGCCCAATCATCGCCTATCAAAAAAACCCCTCATCTGTATCCACCTGTCACTTGCCAGGCTGTGTCCTCCCCCTCCTCTCACCCAGCTTCCATTCCTCCTCACCCCACCACAATCAGTCTGGAGAAGGGACCCATCATGAAACATCCCTCATCCAGAGATGCTGCCTGACCCGCCGAGTTACTCCAGCACTTTGTGTCCTTTTCTGTAAACCAGCACCTGCAGTTCCTTATTTAATGATGTGATTGCACAGTCATTGGCAGGACGAGGGAGGACAAAGAGTCTTCATGAGTTGGATTGACTGTAGGTGCAGGTGTGACTTTATTAAGTCTGAAGTAAAAGATCAGTTCGATTCCCATTGATGGTGAAAGGGCGAGTGGCGACATGAGTTTCTATTTGCTCTGCTTCCAAGTGCAAGTGGAGGGAGAAGGGGAAGTGGGTGTGGAGGAGGAAGAGTTGGTAAACCTCCAAGGACAATGCCTCGCTAAGGAAGCCCGCACTCAATCCTAGCTCAGTGCCAAGGCCACCTGAGTTTTTGAACTGCCTCTCATTTGTTAGCCCCTGGGCTAACAAATGAGAGGCAGCTCAAAAACTCAGGCCAATCAGGAATGTGCCTCTGGCAGTCTTACTAATGTGCAGCTACACTTTGTCTGTGTTGTGTGAAGGATGGTGTGTAGACTGTGAACATCATAGTAAATTAGATGTGGAATGCTCCAATTCCTAAGGCATAATGCAGTTTGGAGTTGGCAAGCAGCTTAATAAAGTCAAGAAGCAGTGAAGGGACACACGGCATTTTTAAATTACTCTGTGTCCATAACAATATGACAACATTTGAAGTGTGATATTTGGATCAGATTATACTGTCTTTAATGTTTATATTTTCCCATACATCATGGGCGAACGCAAACTATTAATTTGGGGGAAAGAAAGCATTTGGAAAACATTTATAATGGAAATGTTCCTTCATTGGCAAAGTTGGTGACAGAATGATCAATGTTGTGAATATACTGCCAACAATATGCCAAGTGAAATATTTATGTATCATGGCTGCTTTAATCCACCAGTTAGCCAGTAAAATGTATCTTAGTTTCATTTCTAGCCCAAACATATGGCAAAGGGATATGCACATCTGTCCCTACTACACAATACGCTTAAGAAAGAAGTAGGAAAATAGTTTTGCTGAACTTAAAAGGTTAGAAAATTACAACTTTACAACTCAGTTGGTTATTTATATATGTTACTAGACTAAGTGGGACCCGTTGGGTCCTATGTTCACACGAGGGCTGGTCCCCCGACACAATATTCCACCTCCCCACCAATTCCAATATTGGTGGCCAGTCTGGAGCGGGCTTTCTGGAGCGCTGGTATGGGCTCTTGGGTGGCAGCTCAGTCCCTCAAGCCTGATGTGCTGGCAGCTCACTCACGGCTGGTGGGCTGGCAGTTGACTCATGGCTATTCCTTCAAATTCCATTTCAAGCTGGGTGCAAGGCCACCAAATTCAAATCAATTTTCCTACCATTTCAAGCAGGGTGCAAGGCCACCAAATTCAAGTGCAGTTTCATGCCTCTTCAAGCAGGGTGCAAGGCCACCGAATACAAATGCAGTTTCCAACCACTTCAAGCAGGGTGCAGGGCCACCAAATTCAAGTGCAGTTTCCTACCATTTCAAGCAGGGTGCAAGGCCACCAAATTCAAATGCAGCTTCATACCATTTTATGCAGGGTGCAACGCCACCACATTCAAATGCAGTTTCATACCATTTCATGCAGGGTGCAAGGTCACCACATTCAAATGCAGTTTCATACCATTTCAAGCAGGGTGAAACCACCATAAAACCACCATAAAACCACACAAAACACCAAACACACAGTTCAGTAGAAATTCAGTGTGTTCAGTTGATTCACAGCTCAGACGGAGTCATGACCTCTCTCTCCCCCATCATGCAGAGACTGAGCCACACCCACACTTCTGGGTTTTATAACCCCTCCCCGTCCCACCGGAAAAGGTGTGGCCTTCATGGCGTGATTGACAGGAGAGAGATTCTCAACATTTTTTAAACACTAATAACACTTTTATTTTTCATTGATGGGAAGAATCCTCTGCACCTGCTGAGCAGAGGGGGACTGAGAAAGATGGCCAAAAATCACAGCCGTAAGTGGAAGCATTTTATCTAAGATCAATATACAGTGCAAACAGGAAGTTACCCGAAGCACCCAAACCACCATTTGCAGCAGTGCCTTTTTACTTCAACCCAAAGCACCCAAACCACCATTTGCAGTCATGCCTTTTCACTTCAACCCAAAGCACCCACAACACCATTTGTAGTAGTGTCTTTTCACTTCAACCCAAAGCACGGCAACCACCATTTGCAGGCAGTGCCTTTTTACTTCAACCCAAAGCACCAAACTACCATTTGCAGTCAGTGTCTTTTTACTTCAAACCAACCATGTTTTCATTTTCAAACCACATTAAGGGCACTCACAGTTGAGTAGACATGTGTTCAGTGTTATTCAGAGCTCAGAGAGACGTGACTCTCTGGCTTCCCCCATCTTGCAGAGACTGAGTGAGGCACACCACTTCCGGGTTTTATAGTCCCTCCCCCCTCCCACCAGCAGGGGCAGCAGAGAGAATGGCAATTTTAGTAATATAGAAAGAAAACTGTAAGTCAGTAATAACAGACATTAATAACTGGTTGTATGACATTCATGCTGCCCATATCTCAGCATCATTCAACCTCATGCCTATCGTTAATACTGGAGACATGGGCAGTTATTTTGTGTTGTGTTGATTGCAACATGTCACCAAAAACAGGAGCCATCTTTCAATCCGTTTCAAGGCATCGGAAAGAAGGCACATGAGCTTGAAAACTGTAAAGTCCAGGATCAGGAACAGCATCTCCCCTACAGCCATCAGGCCATTGAACACAGCAACAATAGACAATAGATAATAGGTGCAGGAGTAGACCATTCGGCCCTTCGAGCCAGCACGGCCGTTCAATGTGATCATGGCTGATCATCCACAATCACTACAACTTCCAATACACTCTGAACTACATAGACCTGGGGGCATTGGTGTTATCTTTTTCTACTGTTATTGTAATTAGCGTGCGTATATATATATATATATATATATATATACACACACACACACACACACACACACACACACACACACACACACACACACACACACACATATATATATATATATACACACACACACTCACACACACACACACACATATATATATATATATATATATATATATATATTGCATATCTTTCATTCATTTGTTCTATATCTCTCTACATCACCGTCTATATCTCTCATTTCCCTTTCCCCTGACTCAGTCTGAAGAAGGGTCTCGATCCGAAACATCACCGATTCCTTTTCTCCAGAGATGTTGCCTGACCCGCTGAGTTCCTCCAGCTTTTTGTATCTATCTGTCTGCCTAAATATGTATATTCACTCACATGTGTTTATGTATATATACACACACTGAGCTTCCTTTCTCGTTTATTATATTGTTTACAATGTACTATGTTCACATATTGTGTTGTGCTGCTGCAAGTAAGAATGTCGCTGTCCTATCTGGGACACATGACACTAAAACACTTGCCTCTTGTTATTTGCTACTGTAGTTAACCTTTCACGATGGACATCAATGGTTATTAACTGCACAGACCCATAAATAAATTAGTTATTTGCATTGTAAAAGTACTGAGAAATACATTTACAATGATCGTCCTGATCAAATCTCAAATCACAATGCAGGTGACAGATCTTCATCGTTTCACTTTAGTTTAGAGACACAGCACGGAAACAGGCCCTTCGGCCCACCAGGTCTGCGCCAACCAGCGATCCCCGCACGTTAACACTATCCTACATGCACTAAGGACAAGTTTTACATTTACCAACCCAATTAACCTACAAACCTGTACGTCATTGGAGTGTGGGAGGAAACAGAAGATCTCGGAGAAAAACCCACGCGGGTCACGGGGAGAACGTACAAACTCCGTACAGACAGCACCCGTAGTCGGGATGGAACCCGGGTCTCCGGCGCTGCGAGCGCTGTAAGGCAGCAACTCTACCGCTGCGCCACCGTGACCCACTTCCACGTGATTCTAAATAATTCTCTTTATCGTTGTAATATCGGTGATCATATACCGATCAGCTCTTCTGTTACTTACAAAGATCACTCTTTTAAGGCAGGCACACGGATATGCAGGGAATGGAGGGATATTGATTATGTGGGGCGGAGATTAGTTTAAATTGGCATCATGTTAGTCATGACATTGGGGGCTGAAAGGCCTGTTCCTGCGCTCTACAGATCTATGACCTATGCTCTATGATATGAGCAAGGACATGCAGGCACTGCTTATAAAGAGGGTGATACAGGCAACAGGAATGGCAATCCAGGTTTAATCCTGATCCCTGCTGTTGTTTGTGTGAGTTTGCTCATTCTCCTTGTGAGCCTTTGTGCCTCGTTTAGGGTTCTCCAGTTTTCACCATACACTGAAAGATCATTCAGCTCAAGAACCTTCTTCAGACTGAGAGTCGGGGAGAGGGCGACATGGAGATAAGGTTCTCACACCTTACACTTCCTTATCTCTGTGTCTTCCTCTACACCAGGGGTTGGCAACCTTGTTCTGCATAGGGGCCAGGAGCCATGTCTGTGAGCGGATGGCGGGCCACATCTATCGCCATAGTGTGACACTTGCTGTTGTTTTTCGCATCAGTTTTCACCTGCAGTTCCCAGGCCCCTCGCCTGCCCCGGGACTGGCTGTAGCGCCCAGGTCGCCTGCGTGCCCTGGGACGAGCTGCAGTTCCCAGGCCCCTCGCCTGCCCCGGGACTGGCTGTAGCGCCCAGGTCGCCTGCGTGCCCTGGGACGAGCTGCAGTTCCCAGATCAGCTTCCGTCCCAGGACGGGCTACAGTTCCCAGCTCGCGGAAACGAATTGAAATAAAATACGCCTGCAGGCCGGATGATCCGGGTTACGGGCCGGATCCGGCCCGGTGGCCGTAGGTTGCTGACCCCTATTCAACCCTGACTCTCAGTCTGAAGAAGGGTCGCGACCCGAAACATCACCCATTCCTTCTCTCCAGAGATGCTGTCTGTCCCGCTGAGTTACTCCAGCATTTTGTGTCTGTCTTCGGTGTAAACCAGCACCTGCAGTTCCCTCCTACACAACATCATTTAGCTATTGTGTGCTACCATTAGCATTTATGTCATAAGGAAATATGAAGAACATACTATATCAGCTCGCATGCAGACTCCACCTATTTTTCAAGCAGTGTGTGGTAACGCTGTCCCACTTAGGCGATTGTTTGGGCGACTACAGGTGACTGCCACAAGATTTTCAACATGTTGAACAATTTTTGGCGAAAGATGCGAAAACGTTTGCTGTCGTAGGTTGTCGCCAGGTGTCGCCAGGTGTCACAGGTGAATTCCATTTAAGGGCCTGTCCCACTTGGCGATTTTTTCCGGCAACTGCCGGCGTCATTGACTGCCGCATCAGGGTCGCCAAAAGAAATCCAGCGGCGCCAAAATAAATGTGGCGACACGTGAGGAAACCCCGAGCGTCAATACGCCATCACGCTGCATCCCACCACGACTTTTTCGGTGACCTGATACGATAGTCAATGATGCTGGCAGTCGACGAAAAAAATCGCCAAGTGGGACAGGCCCTTAAGTCTGAAGAAGGGTTTCGGCCTGAAACGTTGCCTATTGCCTTCGCTCCATAGATGCTGCCTCACCCACTGAGTTTCTCCAGTACTTTTGCCTACCTTGAAACTAGTCCCTGACCGTCGCCTAAAGAGTCGCCTAAGTGGGACAGGCCCATAACAGCTGCTGTAGGTTTTTCATTCAGATTCATCTTTGCTCAAAGATTTAAACTTTCAATTCGACTTTCCAGTAATGAGAAACACCTTAGAACTGATACAACCTTTCCATGTTGTGTGAAACTCCGCCGAACTTGCAATTATTAACAGAACAACGAACAAGGGTATCCGATTCTGCCTCTGCCCTCCCATCCCACGGCACAACACCTATCATATATTTGGCATCGCTGCGGAAACTGGGGCATTTACCTTCGTGGTCATTCACAGCAGAGGAGTGGGAAGCAATAAGGGCATCAGCTACAGAAGAACACAGGGCAGGGAAGGAATAAGAGCAGAGAAATTAGAAATTAGTTGGCACAAACAGCTTAATAAAGATTAAATATTAGTCAGACTGTAGCAACATGAATCATTCATCGCAGAATGTGAGAGCCACACACACCAAGTAATGGAATTAACGATTAAGCCAGAATACTCTGAAGTGAGAAAATAAACATGGAGAGAAAAGTAATTGCAAGGAAATAAACAACCTGCTGTACATTCAGTTCTTATAACCGCACCAGAAACGTTCTAACAATTGGATATGTCAGGAGTCATTGAAACAGAAACATTGGTGGTTTCAGATACATTTCATGACAGTTCATAAGTGCTAGGTGCAGGATTAGGCCATTCGGCCCATCAAGTTTACTCCGCCATTCAATCATGGCTGATCTAGCTCTCCCTCTCAACCTCATTCTCCTGCCTTCTCCCCATAACTCTTGACACCCTTTTCAATCAAAAATCTGTCAATCTCCACCTTAGAAATATCCACTGACTTGGCCTCCACCACCGTCTGTGGCAATGAGTTCCACAGATTCAACACCCTCTGACTAAAGACATTTCTCCTCATCTCCTTTCTAAAAGGACATATTTTTATTCTGAGGCTATGACCTGAAGTTCAAGCCTCTCCCACTAGTGGAAACATCCTCTCCACATCCACTCAATCCAGGCCTTTCACTATTTGGTAAGTTTCAATGAGGTTCCCCCTCATCCTATTAAACTCCAGCGAGTACAGGACAAGTGCCGTCAAACACTCATCATACATTCACCCCATCATCCCCAGGATCATTCTCGTAAACCTCCTCTGGACCCTCTCCAGAGCCAGCACATTCTTCCAAAATTTGCTCACAATATTCCAAATGGGGCCTGACCAGTCCCTGTTTTTGTATTGTAGTCCTCTTGAAAAAAAACGACATCATTGGACTTGCCTTCCTTACTACTGATTCAACTTGCAAATGAACCTTTTGTGAATCCTGCACCAGCACTCCCAAATCCCTTTGCACCTCCGATTTCTAAATCCTCTCCCCATTTAGAAAATAATCTACGCCTTTATTCCTGCTACCAAAATGCATGACTCCACTTTTGCTACACTATGTTCAATCTGCCACTTCTCTGCCCACTCTCACAACCTGTCCAAGTCCTTCTGCAGTGTACCTGTTTTCCCTCCACTAACTGCTCCACCTTTGTATCATCCGCAAACTTGGCCTCAAAGCCTTCAATTCCTCGTCCAAATTATTGATATACAATGTGAAGAGTAGCGGCCCCAGCACCGAGCCCTGCGGAACTCCACTAGTCACTGGCAGCCAACCAGAAAAATAACCTTTATTGCCTTACTCACTCTTTGCCTTCTGCCATCAGCCAACCTGCTATCCTTGCTAGTATCTGCCCTTTGATACTGTGGGCTCTCATCTTCTTTCATAGCCTCACATGTGGCACCTTATCAAAGGCCTTCTGAAAATCTAGGTAAACAACATCCACTGACTCTCTGTCTGTCCTGCTATTTACTTCCTCAAAGAATTCTAACAGGTTCGTCAGGCAAGATCTCCCCTTCACAAACTCCCTAGTTTCAGATTCCCACAAATATCAGCATTCAATAGCAGCATTCAAACTGATGACACCAGCACTAAGGAAGGCCTGGATAGAGTGGATGTGGAGAGGGACCAGAGGTCATAACCTCAGAATTAAAAGATGTTCCTTTAGGAAGAAGATGAGGAGGAATTTCTCTGGTCAGAGGGTGATGAATCTGTGGAATTCTTTGCCACAATAGGCTGTGGAGGCCAAGTCAGTGGATATTTTTAAAGGCAGAGATAGATAGATTCTTGAATAGTATGGGTGTCAGGGGCTATGGGAAGAAGGCAGGAGAATGGATTTAGGAGGGAGAGATAGATCAGCCATGACTGAATGGCAGAGTAGACTTGAGGGGCCGCATGGCCTAATTCTGCTCCTATCACTTACAAACGTATGAAGCTGTTTGGACAATTTGAAATTCCTAACTTCCTCATTTCCATTTCTCTTTTATCAGAAGCAGTAGTAGCTTTGTCCTGAGATTTAGTATGTATACTGACAAACGCCTAACCTTTGAAGTGATTTAAACCATTGTTACGTGTAATGTACATGCCATTTCACAGTTCACTGTGGGAGGCCCGAATTCTTAACTAGTCAAAGATCTTACTCGATTATCAGAAAAACGATTTTAAAAAGATGTTGGCAAATTAGGCACTATCTCAGGAAATAGAAGACTTTTGACAAAGTGCCAGCCCGTTTCGCACTGGTTCACATTTATACAAAGATGCACTGGAAGATCTTTCTCCTGTCTTAAAGGTCTTAATCAAAATCATCAAGGACATCGAAAAGCTGGAGTAACTCAGCGGGACAGGCACCATCTCTGGAGAGAAGGAATGGGTGACGTTTTGTGACGAGACCCTTCTTCAGGCTGAAGAAGCGTTCTAGTTACTCCAGAATGAAGATGTCTATCTTCAATATGGACTGACTTGGAAAATGTCATAGTCTCAACACCAGTCATATTCCCATTGCAAACTGAGTTCAGACAAAGTGGGAGTGCTGAAAATACAACCAGAGAGCAGAGGTGTAAACCACAGCTGCACAGAACCTGCACCTACCAGACCTCTGAGCAACGCTGCTTTCAACCGAGTGAGACAGGAATAATTGGCATCTCCTTATAAGTGTGTCAAATGCCAAACAAATGTCAAAAATGTAAATGTTAGTCATTTTCAAACTGAAATAATAAAATTGTTGGTTTGATAGTTCGTCTTTTCACTTTTTTTTAGGACTCCCTTTTAGTTTAGTTTAGTTTAAAGATACAGCACGGAAACAGGCCCTTTGGCCCACTGAGTCCGTGCCGTCCAGCGATCCCCGCACACTAACACTACCCTGCTCCTCGACCTATGATGGGGTCACGTTGCGATAAACCATCGTAAACCGGAAATATCGCAACTCGAAAACGCAATTAAATACAATGCGATCACGTGACCGGGGGTGGCGTGCGGCTCTGTGCCGTTGCCTAGCGTTTGCCGGTCGTAAAGTCAAAGTGTCGCAAGTGGAATCATCGTAAATCGGGGAGCACCTGTACACCAGGCCAATTAACCTACAAACCTGGGGAGAAATCGGAGATCCCGGAGAAAATCCCATGCAAGACACGGTGAAAACGTACAAACTCCATACAGACAGCACTCACAGTCGGGATGGAACCCAGGTCTCTGGCGCTGCAAGCGCTGTAAGGCAGAAACACTACCGCTGTTCCACCGTGTTTTTTGAGTTCTATTTCCCCCTTCCCACAAGGTTCTCCACTTCATTTCTCTCCTAAAGCAGTTCAGTTCTCTGTTGGGTCTAATTCCCCCAGTGGTTGATTCATTAACCAGCTTATTACTATCATTGTGAACCCCAGTATTCAACAAACGGGAGGTTCATACGCAATCTGCCACCACGTATTGTTTCCACAACCACTGGATAGTTCAAGGATGCAAATTCTGCTTCAGTCTCTCGCTTGGATAGACACAAAATGCCGGAGTAACTCAGCGGGATAGGCAGCATCTCCGGAGAGAAGGAATGGGTGACTTTTCGGGTCATGACCCTACTTCAGTTCTGCACTTTCCGTCCCACACATTCAGCCTCTCCCTTTCTCAGGCCAGGAAGTTGAAGTGAATGGCCACGCCTCGATCACTGCTGCAGCTGCGACAAGTGTGGAGGTCCCACGGCCAGCATCTTTCTGGGTGGCGCTGCAGTGGGACCGAGAGAGGAATGAGCCAAAACAGAACGTGTGCTCGGATTCATCGACGTGGACATTAATGCTGAGAAAATTAGACTCCCAATTGGAAATACAAGGGAGAGCTGAAGAAGACCTTTCCCCCCCCACCAATAAAGGGGACTTTTTCTGGGTGGCTGCCAGTGACTAGCGGAGTTCTGCAAGTGTCGGTGCTGGGGCCGCTACTCTTCAAGTCGTATATTAATCATTTGGATGAGGGGATTGAAGGCTTTGCGGCCTAGTTTGCGGATGATACAAAAATAGGTGGCGAGGCAGATAGTGTACAGGGACTCTGCAGAAGGACTTGGACAAGTTGGGAGAGATAGCTAGATTCTTGGTTGGTACGGGTGTCAAGGGTTATGGGGAGAAGGCAGGGGAATAGGATTAGGAGGAAGAGATAGATCAGCCATGATTGAATAGTAGACTTTATGGGCCAAATGGCCTAATTCTGTTCCTATCTCTTATGACCCATGAACAAGTGGGCATGAGCCCTTATGGTCGGTGGCAGGATCAGGTTATTAATCCACAGGAGCTCTGATAAGGTAACAAGGGCCTTTGGCACCAAAGTTAGGCATGAATTAAAAATTGTAGTAGATCATTTTTAACAACAAAAAAAGATTTCCCAATGAGATAGTTTGAAACATTTTCGGTATCCCTTGTGGAGTAGTAAGTTAATTACAAAATCCTAGATCGCAATATGCTGACGCAAGAAACAAGTGCTGGAAGACCTCAGCGGGTCAGTCAAACCGTTCAGATGAGTTCCGACCTAAAATGTCCACACTGCGCGACCTGCAAATTCCTCCAGCACTTTTTTGCTCAGGATTCCAGCATCTGCGGTTTCTTGTGTCAACTTGTTGACTCAGATTGTTGGAAAGTGCTCCTGTCATCACACCCGTGAAATAAGATGGGGGAAATAACACTGCTGCTGGGCCCAATATCTCAGTTGGTGGCCTTTAACACTTCAGAACATACCCCATATCCTAAAGTAAGAATATCGAGCCTTATGCATCACTTATGCTAACTAAAGGATGCAAATGTTCCATTTTCCAATCCAGCTTCTAAGCTTTTTGCTGGAATTTACAGCTAAACTTTTGATTCTCATAGACTTTAGTTTAATTTAGCTTATTTAGTTTACATTTGGGATACAGCGCTGAAACAGGCCCTTCAGCCCACCGAGTCCGCACCGACCAACAATCCCCGCAAATTAACACTATAACCATATAACTATATAACTATCCTATGTTTGCGCTATCAAACGTTTACAAGGTAACGTTTGCTCCATTTCTTTTTTTTTTTTTTTTTTGTTAAGTATTTTTATTATAGAAACATAATAATAAAAGGTACATTATTTTGCATAGATGAAAATACATGATATTAATGATATATTCATACTGTTAATAATATTTGTATTATCATTGGTTTTTAAATTTAAGACTATATATTTTATATAATTGAAAATACATGATACTAATAATACCTTCATGATATTATTAATATTTATATTCTTATTAATATTAAAAATTTAAGATTATATGTTTCTATACATTTTTCTGAATTTTTTTTTAAAGTAAGAAAAGATAGAGAAAAAGAGTATAAAAAATATGATGGTGAATGGAGTGTTAGTCATTAATCCATCCTTGGAGACATAGTCATGATTTATTATATATGTTTCTTCATCCATTCTAATATTCAGGCCTCAGTCAAGCCCTCGTGCCGAGCCATTATGACCCTGTAAATATTTAATAAATGGAGACCAAATCCCTCTGAAGAGATCTAACCTGTCCATTAGGACAAGCCTCAATCTCTCCAGATGAAGTGTCTCCGACATTTCTGTGTTCCACATTTTGATTGTTGGGGATGTAGGGCCTTTCCAAAATTTTAATATTAATTTTTTCCCAATTATTAAACCGTAGTCAATAAAAATTCTTTGATTCATTGTTACTAATTGGTCTGTTTCTAGTATTCCAAGTATTATTAACTTTGGATCAGGAGTCAGAATTATATTGACAACATTCGAAATTATCTTAAATATTTCTATCCAGAATTTTTGTGATTTTTATACAGTTAGTAAATGAATGTGATAAATTTGCTTCTAAAAGTTGACATTTATCACATTTGGGGGATACTTTTGGAAAGATGTTATGTAATTTAGATTTGGAATAATGTAATCTATGTAGTATTTTAAACTGTATAAGGGAATGTTTAGCATTTAACGAACAATGATGTGTATGTTGTAAACCTTCATCCCATAGTTCTGGCCTTATAATTTGGCCTAGTTCATTTTCCCAAGACTGTCTATATATTTCTGCTGATGGAACATCACTTTCCAATAGAATATTGTATATATATGAAATCATTTTTTCTGTATTTGGATGTTTATTTAAGCATTCATCTAGAATTTCTATCTTTCTATTTCTAAGTTCTTGTGTATTTGCAGGATCATAATTTCTGATTTGTAAATATCTAAAATATTCTTTAGTGTGCAGTCCATAAATTTGTTGTAACTCTTGAAATGAAAGGAAAGAGTTTTCCTTATAAAGATCTCCCATTTTAGTAATTCCCTTATTTTTCCATTGTAAAAAAAGCTTTATCCATCATTGAAGGTTTAAACGTAACATTATTTACGATGGTAAGAGATAATGGTATAGATTTTAGTTTTAATGTTTTCTTTATTTGTTTCCTCCAATGTTTGCTCCATTTCAACAGATTTCACGCAGATTGTATCCATAGTTTACACTCAATGTTCTGATTTGAACTCACTGGTTCTTATCTTTCCCTCCTCTACAGGGCCTGGCCCGCTTGGCGATTTTTTCGGCAACTGCCAGCGTCATGTCGGTGTCGCCAAAAGATTTTGAACATTTCAAAATCCCACTTGAAACAAACACCGCGTCAAATGTCATACGCCATCACGCCGCAGATTTGTTGGTGAGCTGATACGTCAGTCAATCATGCTCGCAGTCGCCGAAAAAAATCCGCAAGTGGGACAGGCCCTCACAGCTTATACATCCTCCACTCCACCCACCCACCCACAGTTCCTTATTTATCCCATACTGTAAATCTTTGACTGGCTGGGTGAGTAATGAACGCCAAACTACTCTGAATCCGACAAAGACAATTTGGATTTTAATTCCATTCCAACTCAGAAAATGTCTTAATGAATCCAGCACATTTAAGTAGGAGTTGGAAAAAAAAGTCTACCCCCTAATACTGTCATTTATCTCCCCCTTTTATTTTGAACTTCATAATTTCCATTTGATTATTTTGGCTTCCTCAGCGTTTTGTTTTAATGCTGCTAATGCTTGCCAGTTCCATTTACTTATTCTTCCATTTCCATTTCGCATTGTAACTTTTTCATTGTTATGAAATGATGTAAATAACTTTGTTTGGATGGGGCACCATTTTCCCCAGCTGCATTTTCTCACTGTCATAGAGTCATAGAGTGATACAATGTGGAAACAGGCCCTTCAGCCCAACTCGCCCACACCGGCCAACAATGTCCCAGCTACACTAGTCCCACCTGCCGGCGTTTGGTCCATATCCCTCCAAACCTGCCCTATCCATGTACCTGTCTAACTGTTTCTTAAACTATGGGATAGTCCCAACCTCAACTATCTCCACTGGCAGCTTGTTCCATACGCCCATCACCCTTTGTGTGAAAAAGTTACCCCTCAGATTCCCATTAAATCTTTTCCCCTTCACCTTGAACCTATGTCCTCTGGTCCTCGATTCCCCTACTCTGTGCATCTACCCGATCTATTCCTCTCATGGTGTTGTATACCTCTATCAGATCTTCCCTCATCCTCCTGCGCTCCATGGAATAGAGACCCAGCCTACTCAACCTCTCCCTATAGCTCACACCCTCTAGTCCTGGCAACATCCTCGTAAATCTTTTCTGAACCCTTTCAAGCTTGACAATATCTTTCCTCTAACATGGTGCCCAGAATGGAACACAATATTCTAAATGTGGTCTCACCAACGTCTTATACAACTGCAGCATGACCCCCCCAACTTCTATACTCAATACTCTGACTGATGAAGGCCAAAGTGCCAAAAGCCTTTTTGACCACCTTATCTACTTGCGACTTGACCTTCAAGGAACCATGCATCTGTACTCCTAGATCCCTCTGCTCTACAACACTACCCAGAGGCCTACTATTTACTGTGTTGGTCCTGCCCTTGTTCAACGTCCCAAAATGCAGCACCTCACACTTCTCTGTATTAAATTCCACCAACCATTCCTCCGCCCACCTGGCCAATCGATCCAGATCCTGCTGCAATCGTTCACAATTATCTTCACTATCTGCAAAACCACTCACTTCTGTATCATCAGCAAACTTGCTAATCTTGCCCTGTATGTTCTCATCCTAATCATTGATGTTGAAATGTCCTCTATCCATCCTTGTCTCAGCCTTGCCTATAACGTCTCACCTAGGTCAGTGACATGTAATTAAGTGTCTGGACACCACAAGGCAACAATCAATGTACAACTCATTCAGATTTGAGCAGCAACAACATAGTTTGATGTATTCGGTCAGACAACTGCAGCTGGGACTGTTATACATGAGTTTTCTTGGCAGCACAGAGATGTCACAAAAACGTTAGATTGTGTACAAACCCATCTGCCTTATGAATATTAAACCAGCTTCACATTAACTTGTCTGGAACTGGTCAACATCCAGAAAAGGAAACCAAGATTAGATTGGCTGAAGATAGACACAAAACACTGGAGTAACGCAACTCTGGAGAGCATCTCTGGAGAGGGGTTTCCTACTCCAGCATTTTGTGTCTATCTTCGGAGCAAATCAGCATCTGTAGTTCCTTCCTACAGATGAGATTGGCTGGTAATGATATCACTGATCTGCTGATTGCTTCTATTCAATTGTAGTCCTCAATGAAATTAATATGGAAAGACTACATTTACATGTCTAAATTCATTGCACAACACTGGGGAAAAAAGACTCAATGCTGTGAACACAGAACATACAACAGTACAACACAAGAAAAGACCCTCCGGCCTACGAAGTATGTGTCGTGCATTATGCTAAGTTCAACACTTATCTGCCTGCACATAAACCATATCTCATCTTTCCCTGGTAGACAAAAGTGCTGGAGAAACTCAGTGGGTGCGGCAGCATCTATGGGGCGAAGGAAATAGGCAACGTTTTGGGCCGAAACCCTTCTTCCCGCCGCACCCGCTGAGTTTCCCCAGCACTTTTGTCTACCTTTGATTTTCCAGCATCTGTAGTTCCTTCTTGAACTTCCCATCTTTCCTTCCATGTCAATATGTCCATTCAAAAGTCTCTTGAATGCCTCAAATTCTTAAATGCTTTGTATCTGCCTCAATGCCAGTGTATGTTTGTATTTCTCAGACTAAATGAAAGACTACTGGGAAGATATGAAGTGACTGGTAAAATATACTATTCTTCTGGCCTATTATTCAGTCTATGACTCTCAGAGAACACTGTTTTCTTCCAATTCTAGACTCCATCCCGTTTCTCTTCCCCAATTTCTCTGTCTTAGGTCCCAAGTTCAACACTCAGTTCCCACGAACTCTCCCAGTTTAACAGGTCTTGAGCCACCAGTTAATATCCCAGCCAGATCTTTTGTTTTGTCAAATCAGCGCGCTGTTGTCTGGATTAATGTTGCTCACAGATTATTATTACCATAGATTGGGTTATGTCGGAGCGTGGATTAAGGAATGGATTTTTCTTCGTATTCTTTCTTCTACTTTTTCTGAATAGTAACAATGTACGCTATTAGATCCTGCATGATATCCCTTCATGGGTGGATGATCTAGCCAACCATGATGGAACTAGCCTGAGATTGGAACTTACCAGTGTGAAATGTTAAACATTCCCTGGAGCTAATAACCAATTTGCTAAAGTGCAGTGTGGAATAGCAACAGAAAATAAGCAAAAGCCATCTAGTTGATCTCACAATCTCATACATTCTGCAGAGTGATCTTTCACTTGATTTGATTTGATTGACGGGTTTATCTTTAACTATCTCACTTTGGAGAAACAGGCCCTTCGGCCCACCGAGTCCGCGCCGACCAGCGATCCCCGCACACTAACGCTATCCCACACACACACTATTTACAATTACACCAAGCCAATTAACCTACAACCCTGTACGTCTTTGGAGGAAACCAAAGATCCCGGAGGAAACTCACGCAGGTCATGGGGAGAACGTACAAACTCCACACAGGCAGCACCCGTAGTCGGGATGGAACCCGAGTCACTGGCGCTGAGAGGCAGCAACTCTACCGCTGCGCACCGTGACGCCCAATGAAGGAAAACAATGGAGATTATTATGTTTAAGAGGGAACTGCAGATGCTGGAAAATCGAAGGTAGACAAAAGTGCTGGAGAAGGGTTTCTGAAGAAGGGTTTCGGTTCGAAACGTTGCCTATTTCTTTCGCTCCATGTATGCTGCCGCACCCACTGAGTTTCTCCAGCACTTTTGTCTACAATGGATATTATTATATTGGTTTGTGCACCGACTAGCAGTGCACTTTCTTTGTGACTGTAAAAGTTAAAAAAGTATATTATTTTACCATTTTTAATATTGCAAAAAGATTACTAAATTAAAAAAAAAATCTATTACTTAATTTAGATGGTCAGGCTCTTAAACAATTTAAGTAGCTTTGAGGATACCAATCCATCTTTGAAACCAACAGCAAGGTTGGTATCACCTTTTTTAAACTGTAAATAAAGCAATGAGCACTCTATTCTACAGGTGCATCCAAAGAATGTCAAACAGAAATGTATTTCACTGTACCTGGTACTCGTGACAATAAAGAACTCATTAAACCATTGGGAACAAGTGATGAAAATGAACACTTTTTAGCAAAAACACTGTTTCAATATCAGTGAATGGAAGAAGCCAATGCGATAGGTCGTTACCGTCAGAGAGAGATTCATAGTCATAGTCGTACTCATCATCTTCATCCTCTTCCTCGTCATTGTTGGAGGTGCCGGGAGCTATCGCACTGCCGTTGCTAGACTGTGCTTGCAGGTTTGCGAGCTGGTGTGCCTGCAGGGTGTAACACATGGTCAGTGAACCCAGCTCAGGACCAAGGGTTACAGCACAAAGCGGTTCAGCTTAAAAATGCTGCCAAACACTAAATCACACATAAAAACGTAGAAGGAATCCAACAACACGATCTTCAATAAAAGCGTAGGAAGGAACCTCTGCAGATGCTGCTTCAAACCGAGGATCAACACAAAAAGCTGGGGTAACTCAGCGGGTCAGGCAGCATCTCTGGAGAAAAGGAATGGGTGATGTTTCAGTGTAAAAGAAGGAACTGCAGATGCTGGAGAATCGAGGGTATACAAAAGGTTGGAGAAACTCAGCGGGTGCAGCAGCATCTAAGGAGCGAAGGAGATAGGCGACGTTTCGGGTCGAGACCCTTGACGTTTCAGGTTGAGTCTGTAACAGGGTCTCGGCCCGAAATGTCCTCAATAACAGTGCTCTGGCTGAGATCATTATTAAAGGCCGTGCACTGAGCAAACGCAGAGATTGGAATTAAATTCAGTTACGATCGCAATTGAATGATACAATGGGCTCACATTGATTAGCCGTTCCCTATTCCAAAACAAAGAGCAAATCATCTTCCCTTTAGAGCTCGAGTGAATCGAGAAGATCTTCAGAAATCGTGTAAAAGTTCACAATCCTGCATTACCAGCATGGAGGCGGAACTTGTAGAGGGCACGGTAGAGGGACTATAGACGCAAAGGAAATGTAGAACGATACATTGTAGGTTAACAACGAGGCATAGAACCAGAACAATTAATCAGGAGAACAGTGAAACTAGTTGGAGAACTATGGTGGGGGAGGGACAGAGAATGGGAAAGCTCGGGCTAAAGGTCTCGACCCAAAACGTGGAAGAAGGGTCTCGACATGAAACGTGGAAGAAGAGTCTCGACCCGAAGCTCGAATAGCCGAATGGCCTCCTCCTGCACCTATTTTCTATCGCCCATTCCTTCTCTCCAGAGAGGAAGAAGGGATCCAACCCGAAACGTCACCCATTCCTTCTCTCCAGAGATGCTGTCTGTCCCGCTGAGTTACTCCAGCTTTTTGTGTCTACCTTCGAAAGCAAGGGTTACTTGAAGGACGATCTTGCTATTTCCTAGCCTGGTCACTCTGTGGTGTGAAGATTAGCCTGGTTTCACCTGAACTTTTGTAACATTATCTGACTATATAAAACAATGGCCTGCAAAACCCGACAGCAATTACAATCCACCTTGAAATCTGAACGCAAGACGCACCTTTTGTTTCAATATATCCACTGGGGTCTGGTGGGCTTTCAGCTTTTTGTTTTTGAGGAGGATTTTCCCTTTGAGTTGCCATACAGATGGGAGCATAGGATTATCTGCAAAATCGCTCTCAAAGAAAAACTTTGTCACCAGCTTGTCTCCAAACACAGTCTGGGAAGAAAAGGGACAGCATTCTCGTGAATGTAGATGTAAGCTGGCTCAGCCGTTGCTTTAGAGAGGCCAGTGTATTGAGCGGAGGCAAAGAACTTACCTTCACTATTTCTGCCATCTTCCGTTGCTGAGGCAGTGAGCAATGATTCTCAATGGACAATATCACCGGCATCTCCGAGTTCACAAAGGCATTGCGGTTGACCGATTCAATGACATCCTGGGAAGGAAAGGTCAACATTTGAGCCACCATGCGACCAGCCATCGCTGCCTATTTCCAACACTCGTGCTAAAAGATTGGAAAGCAAATTCAATAAAATTGCACCTTAAATGGGATCTTGGTGGTGAGGGTGTGTCCGTGATATATGATCGGAATACCATCATCTCCATCCCAACAATCCAGCTCAACGCTGCGGCATCCTTGCAGCAGTACCTGGAAATGGCAAGCAAGCAAGAACGGCATCAGGTCACAAGAGATAGGAGCAGAAGTAGGTAGAGATATAGATATAGAACGACAGAGAGCACGAGATGGAGAGAGACAGAGAGACAGAGAGAGAGAGAGAGAGAGAGAGAGAGAGAGACAGAGAGAGAGAGAGAGAGAGAGAGAGAGAGAGGCAGAGTCATAGATGTTAACAGTCCCTTCAACCCAACTTTCCCACACCAGCCCACATGCCTTATCTACACTAGCCCCACCTGCCTGCGTTTGGACCACATCCTTCTAAAGCTTTCCGAGAAACATAAAAACATAGAAAATAGGTTCAGGAGGAGGCCAGTCAACACCTCCATTCATTGTGATCATGGCTGATCGTCCCCAATCAATAACCCGTGCCTGCCTTCTCCCCATATCCCTTGATTCCCACTAGGCACTAGAGTTCTATCTAACTCTCTCTTAAATCCATCCAGTGATTTGGCCTCCACTGCCCTCTGTGGCAGGGAATTCCACAAATCGGCATCCATGTACCTGTCCAAATATCATTTAATTCTGTGATAATACTCACCTCAACTATCTCCTCCGGCAGCTCGTTCCATATACCCTCCACCTTTTGTTGTCTCTCAGGTTCTTATTAAATCTTTCTCCCTCACCTTAAACTTGTGTCCCCTGGTCTTGATTTCCCCAACTCTTGGTAAAATACTCTGTGCATTGAGCCAATCTATTCCTCTCATCATCTTCCTCCACTTCTATTAGATCACCCGCATCCTCCCACTCTCCAAGTAATAGTGTCCCAGCCTACTCTGTCTCTCCCTGTGGCACAAGCACTCGAGTCCTGGCAACGTCTGTAAATCTTCTCCGCATCCTTTCCGACATAACAACATCTTTCCCATAACTGGGTGACCAAAACTGAACACAATACTCCAAATGTAGCCACACCGATGTGTAGTACATCTGTAACACAACATTCCAACTACTATATTCAATACTCTGACTAGAGTTGTACAGGGCCCTAGTGAGGCCACACCTGGAGTATTGCGTGCAGTTTTGGTCCCTTAATTTGAGGAAGGACATTCTTGCTATTGAGGAAGTGCCGCGTAGGTTTACAAGGTTAATTCCCGGGATGGCGGGACTGTCATATGCTGAGAGAATGGAGCAGCTGGGCTTGTACACTCTGGAGTTTAGAAGGATGAGAGGATATCTCATTGAAACACATAAGATTGTTAAATGTTTGGACTCGCTAGAGGTAGGAAACATGTTCCCGATGTTGGGGGAGTCCAGAACCAGGGGCCACAGTTTAAGAATAGGGAGTAAGCCATTTAAACAGAGACGAGGGAACACTTTTTCTCACAGAGAGTGGTGAGTCTGTGGAATTCTCTGCCTCAGAGGGTGGTGGAGGCAGGTTCTCTGGATGCCTTCAAGAGAGAGCTAGATTGGGCTCTTAAAAATAGCGGAGTCAGGGGATATGGGGAGAAGGCAGGAACGGGGTACTGATTGGGGATGATCAGCCATGATCACATTGAATGGTGGTGCTGGCTGAAAGGGCCGAATGGCCTACTCCTACACCTATTGTCTATTGACGGTTGAAGGTCAATGTGCCAAAAGGTTTTTTGACCACCCTATGTACATATGACACCACTTTCAAGGAACCATGCACCTGTACTCCTAGATCACAACGCTCTCCAGAGGCCTGCCATTCACTGTGTTGGTCCTGCCCATGTTAGACTTCCCAAGATGCAACACCTTGTATTCATGAGTATTAAACTCCATTAATCATTCCTCAGCCCACTGCAATTTTTCATAGCCATCTTCTCTCTCTCTCTGTGATGCTGCTCACTTTTGTATCATCTGCTAACTTGCCGTGTATGTTCCCATCCAAATCATTGATGTAGATGACAAACAGGAATGGGCCCAGCACCGAACCCTGAGGCACACACACCACTGGTCACAGGCCTCCAGTGCGAGAAGCAACCTTCCACCATCACCCTCTGCTTCCTTCCATGGAGCCAATTTGCTTTCCAGTTGGCTATCTCTCCCTGGATTCCATGCAATCTAACCTTCCAGAGCAGCCTACCATGTGGAACATTGTCGAATGCTTTGCTGAGGTCCACATATTAAACCTCCACAGCTCTGCCCTTTATAATTACTTCAAACAGATCCGTGAGACATGATCACCCATGTATAAAACTGATTATCCCGAATCAGTCTATCCAACTGGTACATATATTTTATCTCTCAGAATACTCTCTAGTGACATCCCTACCACAGAGGACAGGCTCACTGGACTGTGGTTCCAACTTTTCGTTAAAGACAGAGACAGGGAGGGGAGCCACTGAGAGAGAGGAGACAGTGACAGAGAAAGCGGAAACAGAGAGAGCAAAGACAAAGAGAGAGAGGAGACAGAAAGAGATGAGCCGAAAGGAAAGAAACAAAGACCAGAGAAACAGAAAGAATGAGAGAGTGTTAAGTAACAGACTGATAATACAAAGGCAGACAAAATCAGATAAAATTAGGCAAAAGTGAAGTGTTTCGGGAAGGATAAATACATAAGAGGAGGAGAGACGACCGGATACCTGGCTGTAAAGTTCAACGGAGGATTCTCCCTTCAACTGATGGCCCGTAAGGTAGGTGTTGTGAGAGGATTCGATGTAATAGTATGAAAGGGGATACTGCAAATCCTCAACATTAACTTGAGATTCATCATTCTTTGAAGCAACATTATCCTTGTCCATTAGAAACCTAAATATAGTGGTTTATAAAAGATACATAATAAAAAAAATTGAGTACATTTCATCAATATCTACAGTGACAGAATAACGTTGTTCATTTCTATTCACCTTATTTCTCTTTTTCCAATAAATGGCACCTATCCCCCTTGTATTTTTACCGTCGATAGGTCTCGTTTCCCTGTCCTCAGTCTGAAGAAGGGTCTCGGCCGAAACATCGCCTGTTTCCAGAGATGCTGGGTCAGGTCAGGTCGGGGGAGTTCCCCCGCCACGGGTACCATGTAACCCCGTGCTGCCTGCTCCATGGTCGGAGAGTCGGCAACTAAACCGTCTCCCCCACCTGGTTTGCCAGGTGAGGAGGGGACTGTGGACCCCCAGCAGGACCAAAAACAAGACCTGTCAAAGGGCGGATGAGCTCCTAGCGAGCCAACGGCCATCCACACTTCAGTAGCAGTTGCGATCACTGTCGTACACGGCATTGTAAAGAATGATGATAAAACCCCCACACCAAAATCCTACACTTCCAGCGGCGGAGGTCCGCAGGAACTGGAGGACAGAGATGTGTGGTGCGTCCGTCACCGTTCCCGTTGGAAACCAGCACCACTGCGTCGCTAATGTTATCAACGATGATGAATGAATGGGTTACTCTAGAATACAATGCTGAGTTACTCCAGCATTTTGTGTCTATCTTCAGTTTAAACCAGTAGCTGCTGTTCCAGTCTGCTGGGGTAACAGCATCAGTGCTACAAACAGCAAGAAGTTGGACAAGCTGGTAAAACGAGCTAGCTCAATGCTGGGTGGGAGAGTGGACTCTGCGGGGGATGTGCTTGAGAGGCGTATGAGGAACAAGTTGCAGGCCATCCTCCACAACTCCGGGCACCCCCTCCACGTAATTCTGGAGGCTCAAAAGAGCACACGGAACAACGAGCGGCTCCTCTCCCTGCGCTGTAGAACGGAGCGGTTCAGGAGGTCCTTCACCCCTGCAGCCCATTAGATTTTATAATACTGACCTCTAGGCTGTATGGGGATGCTTTGCATTTTTAATAGCTAATCATTGGGTCTTTTTAAGTATTTATTGCTCTCAGGTATTGTCCATATTGTATTTTATGTATTTTCTGTCTGCTTTCGTTCTGAATGTGTGGGTTTGTTGGTTGTTGGCTCTTGGACATCTGAATTTCCCTGAGGGGATCAATAAAGTATTTATTATTATTATTATTATTATTCCCACACCCCTTCTACTTTTATCGTTCTAATAGCCATGAACGTTGATTTGCACATTGCGGGCATTAATGGGGAACTGTGTTAAGGATACCCTGGGATCTGGATGGGAATTAATGCCAGTGACGGTGGTGACCTTGGAAAGCCTTTACATCCCGCATTGACAATGGGGAATAACTTGGGATATATTCAGGACGTGAAAATGACAACAATACGGAGATGATCTGCAGACACCAGTAACACATCTCATGTGGAGTACAGCTGTAAGCAGGTGGAGGGAGGTCAGGGAACCGAGCTTTTTGTTTTGTTTGTTAGCCTTTTCCTAATGCGTCAGCTTTAAAATAAATGAGCTGTATAATAAATTCATTACCTTGCAAATCCTTCAAATGACATCAGTCCCTGCTGGCGCATGTTGGCAGACGGCTCAAATTTCTGGGAGAGAAATGAATAAGTTATTTTTTCCAACAAGATATACTGTGTTAATACAGAGTGGTTTTCTGAGGCGTTAGAGGATAGATTGTTGGGCTGGAATTCTGCCTCTGGATTGTTTATCACCATGTGTAATAAAGTTGCTGATGCAAATGCACTTCATGTTCTGATTTAGTATTCATGAACTGTCGGATACAACCCTTTTGAAACCCTCAAGGCCACTCATTTTCAAACAGATTAAACGAGCAAATAAGAAAAATGTCATGAAATAGAATGAAGTGCCTGATAACGAAGGCTCAGGGCGTTGGGAAAGGTCAGAGATGATATTTTGGACATCTGGCCTATAGTGCCGGCCACCTTCTATATCTGACTGCGTGTCGGATCTGCTGCTCAAGGGCTCATATTAAAGAGTGGAATTGGGATATAGCAATTAGTACTGCTGTCTCACAGCTCCAGTAATTCAAGTTTGTGTGTGTGTGTGTGTGTGTGTGTGTGTGTGTGTGTGTGTGTGTGTGTGTGTGTGTGTGTGTGTGTGTGTGTGTGTGTGTGTGTGTGTGTGTGTGTGTGTGTGTGTGTGTGTGTGTGTGTGTGTGTGTGTGTGTGTGTGAGAGTGTGTGTGTGTGTGTGTGTGTGTGTGTGTGTGTGTGTGTGTGTGTGTGTGTGAGTGTGTGTGTGTGTGTGTGTGTGTGTGTGTGTGTGTGTGTGTGTGTGTGTGTGTGTGTGTGTGTGTGTGTGTGTGTGTGTGTGTGTGTGTGACTGTACTGGCACTATCCTTCACACACTAGGGACAATTTCCAATTTTACCGGAAGCCAATTAACCTGCAAGTCTGTACGTCTTTGGAGTGTGGGAGGAAACGGAAGATCTCGGCGAAAAGTCACAGGGAGAACGTACAAACTGCGAACAGACGTAGTCAGGATTGAACCCGGGTCTCTGGCACTGGAGGGAAGCAACTTAGTCCCTACGCCACCATGCAGCGCTGCACTGGGGTTTGCATGCCCCCCCATGACTGGGTGGTTCCTTCATGATGCCCCAGTTTTCTATCACATCTAGAAGACGTGCTTGGCTGCTGTAACTGAGCCCTCAGTGAAGGTTAATAGCAACACGAGTCAAAGGGGAGAGCATGTATGCGTGAGAAAGAATTAGCGACAGAGGTAGAAGAGAAATGAAATGGAAACAATGGAATGGGGTGCAGCATGGCTTTGATCAGCCAAGTGCGCGTTTTATGTGCCGCTCTGGTTTACAAACAAACTAACATGAGCAGGCAATTCTCTCCCTGTTCTAAAAGGAAATGCATTTAGAACAAAATTTTAAATATAATATACTCCTGTTTTTCGGCGAGACCAAGCGCAGGCTCGGCGATCAGTTTACGGAACACCTCCGCTCAGTCCGCCTAGACCTTACGCGATCGCCCGATTGCTAAACACTTTAACCCCTCCCCCCTCTCGCATTCGCACACTGACCTCTCTGTCCTGAACCTCCTCCACTGTCAGAGTGAGTCCAGTGCAAATTGGAGGAACAGCACCTCACATTTTGCTTGGGCAGCTTACACCCCAGCTGTGTGAACTTCAAGTAACCCTTGCTTTCCCTCTCGCACTGTCCCTCCCCCATCCTAGTTCTCCGACCGGTCTGACTATCCTCCTGATTAAATATTACTGATTGTAGATCACGTTGTCACCTTCCACTCAGCTAACTATGAACCGTTCTACAATATCATCATCTGCTTTGATCTGTCCTTCACACACCTTACCCTTCTGTATCTCTGTGTCTCCCTCTCCCCTGACTCTCAGTCTGAAGAAGATGTCTCGACCCGAAACATCACCCGTTCCTTCTCTCCAGAGATGCTGTCTGTCCCGCTGAGTTACTCCAGCTTTTTGTGTCTATCTTCGGTGTAAAACCGGCATCTGAGCTCTACGGGCTAGTGGAGTCGAGGGATATGGGGAGAAGGCAGGCACGGGTTATTGATAGGGGACGATCAGCCATGATCACAATGAATGGCGGTGCTGGCTCGAAGGGCCGAATGGCCTCCTCCTGCACCTAAGTTTCTATGTTTCTATCTGCAGTTCCCTCCTGTCATAAACTAAAATCCTGTTCAGCCCAGTGATCTAATTTTGTATATGGTGCTGGGGTATCTTTACGACAATGAATGTGTGAAACCTGTATAATGCTGAGAACATCATCATAGGTGTGGTTCTCCCCTTGACAGTTGACCAGGAAGTCATTCAGTTGTGGAATTCCCATTTCACTCTCTCCCAGGGAAGCGATTTCCACTCGATTGGTCACTATGCTGGTAGCGGCAATGTAATCCGAAATCTGTCTCTGGTTATCTGATATTTGCTGTCGACTCTTTATAAACAGGCCGAGATCTGACACGTTTCTCGTCAAAAGATCTAGACAAACAAGAGGAAAGATTTTATTCTGTATTTTCAATACCAGTGTACATGGCAAAGTCAGCTGCTATCATTACTCAGAAGATAGACACAGAAAGCTGGAGTAACTCAGCGGCTCAGGCTGCATCTCTGGAGAAAAGGAATAGGTGACATTTCGGATCGAGACCCTTCTTCAGACCTGAAGTGTCCGCTATTCTTTTTCCCCCCGAGATGCAGTCTGACCCGACGAGTTACTCCGGCTTTTTGTGTCCATCTTCAGTTTAAACCAGCATCTGCAGCTCCTTCCTACATGGTATCATTATTCAAATACAAATACAAAAATGTATGCACTAACATTTTATTTACAGAAACAATTAGAATAAATTTGTGGTAAGTTTTATGAACTTTCTTTCTCCTAGTGTCAAGTAGATTTACGCTAATTTACTTTTGCTATATTCTTATTAATTCTGCTTTCAACAATATAGCAAAGTATACAGATTGCAGTGGGAGTCACATGGACTTAAAATGAGCAGAGGGTAACATTGTGTGACCACGGAACCTACATGTACATAACCTTTTACAGTTCAGTGTAGTAAAGTGTTTTATAAAGTAAGCAGAAGTGGAATGTTAGCCAAGCGGCTGCCTTGCACTGCATGCAGCCTTACCCACGTCTAACATTGAAGGATGAGAGGGGATCTTATTGAAACATATAAGATTGTTAAGGGTTTGGACACTCTAGAGGCAGGAAACATGTTCCCGATGTTGGGGGAGTCCAGAACCAGGGGCCACAGTTTAAGAATAAGCGGTTAGCCACTTATAACAGAGACGAGGAAATACGTTTTCATACAGAGAGTTGTGAGTTCAGTGGAATTCTCTGCCTCAGAGGCCGGTTCTCTGGATGCTTTCAAGAGAGAGCTAGATAGGGCTCTTAAAGATAGTGGAGTCAGGGGATATGGGGAGAAGGCAGGAACGGGGTACTGAATGTGGATGATCAGCTATGACCACATTGAATGGCAATGCAGGCTCGAGGGATCGAAAGGCCTACTCCTGCACCTACTGTCTAGTGAATCATTTAAATGTTCTATATTTTCTTTCTTGCCAAATATCAAATGTCTATTTCCCTTTCTTGTCTCTGTAACTGTTTGTCTTGTTGCTTTCCTTTGTACATTTGCATTATATTCTTTTTCCTGGACCTCCTCCTTCCCTTCTCTGTATCCATCCAAATGTTTGATTGTGTTTGTGTGTATTCATGTGTGCATGGGGTTAGTGAATGAATTTCCTACTCCTCCTCTCTGTTTCTCCCCTCTTCTGTCCGTGCGCATGTTTCATGCACCCCTGTATCTCTCTACACGTCTTGCACCTGTCCCAGTAAACAATGAAAGTGTATCTTTGAAAAGACAGCCCGTTTTGGGCTGAATTCTTCTAAAATGTGAAATGCCCTATCAAGAAAGAACCTTGAGTAATCTCAAAAAATGCGCCCAGATTGGAAAATGATCAAGTAAATGCTGGAGGTGACTGACCTAGGTCAGGCTGCAGAACGGTGATGTTGTCATCTATCGTCAGGTTTGTGTAGAGTGGGGTAGAGTCCGAGCCCGGCCGACTGCACGACACAGAGTAAACGTCAAAAAGATCCTTCAGGTCCTTCCGGCTTCGTACACTAGTCCGTAAACAAACAGAGTGAACCACTTTGACTACATGCACACTTGAGAAGCACAGAGCATCACTCAGGGGAATATCGGTAGAGTTGCTGTTTCACCGCGCTTACAGCAGCAGAGACCCGAGTTGGATCCTGACTACGGGACTACAGGTACTGTCTATAGGGACTTTATGCGTTCTTCCCGTGACTGTGTGGGTTTCCTCCCACACACCAAAGGCGTACAGGTTTGTAGGTTAATTGGCTTGGTATAAGTGTAAATTGTCCTTAGTGTGTGTAGGATAGTGTTAGTGTGTGGGAACGCTGGTCGGTGTGGACTTCGGTGGGCCGAAGGGCTTGTTTGCGCACTGTATCTCTAAACTAAACTTAGATAAGGTATTATTTTCAGGAGATAACATTGCCCTATTAACTATTTCTTTCTCTTTCCAGATGCTGTCTGACCTGCTGAGAATTTGCACCATTTTCTGTTCGTGCTTCACTTTTCCAAAAATTCATATTCAAAATCTGTTTATTGATAACAATCGTTGCCCCGTCCCAACATGGATCTTTAAGCGGCTCGGTGGCGCAGGGGCAGAGACCCAGGTTCGATCCCGACTACAGGTGCTGTCAGTACGGAGTTTGCACGTTCTCCCCGTGACTCGCTCGGGTTTTCTCTGAGATTTCCGGTGTCCTCCCACAATCCAAACATGTACAGGCTTGTAGGTTAATTGGCTTTGGTAAAAGTGTAAACTGTCTCTAGTGTGTGTAGGATAGTGTTGGGGCATGGGGGGGGGGGGGAAATCGCTGGTCGATGCGGACCCGATGGGCCGAAGGGCCTGTATATCTAAACTAAGCTAAATTCCATCGAAGGCAGTGCAGTGGGGTCATATTTACCTGAATGATTTGAAGAGTTCGACAAACTCAACGAAACTCATGTTGCTGTCGGAGACCATGAAGTCCTGAAATCCCTTCAGCCCACCTTTGACTCGACCGTGCCAGCTGTTACTCGCTCTTGCACTGCACGGAGACCAAACAAGCCGGTTAGGAACGAGCAGAAAACAGCACAGAAACTGAGTGTGTTTTAACATGGACTCTCTGAAGCAAGGTAGTTGGTGTGTAAACTGCACCGTTAGTGATTGATCGAGATGTTATAGAGATGGAGGCAGATGAACAACTCCAGGGCTGCTTGGAGTGGGTAGACTGGGTGATGTTCCTAGTCTCACTACGGGCCTGAACGAATACGCCACTGGTGTTACCGACCTCATATGGAAATGCGTGGAGGAATATTTCCCCCGACCAGAAGCCTTGGATGAACCAGCAGGTTCACAATCTTCCAAGGCCGGATCATAGAGTCACAGAGTGATACAGTGTGGAAACAGGCCCTTCAGCCCGACTTTCCCACACCGGCCAACAATGTCCCAGCTACACTGGTCCCACCTGCCTGCGTTTGGCCCATATCCCTCCAAACCTGTCCTGTCCATGTACCTGTCTAACTGTTTCTTAATTGTCAAAGTCCAGTGATGCAGATTCATACAGGTCGTACAATCTCGATAAGGCTAATACGGAACTTTGGTCTAAATTAGAAAATGAGACAGACCTCTGAATGGCTTCTGCACCACCCTGTCTGGGACGGTGTCACCACTTTCCACAGTGACACCATCACTGGTACTTCACAGAGCTATGTACCATCGCCCTAGGTCTCGCTATTCCAATCTACATCGCTTGACCGAACACTGCCATTTATTGTGCAAGTTCTCCAGTGGTTTAACCTCCCAAAATGCAATACTTTGTGCTTGTCAGAGTTAAACTCCATTTGCCATTCCTTGGCCCACTTCCTTGGTTTCCCACTTGATCTCTTTGATTAGGAGAGATTACTGAGCAATGGAGGCTCAAAATAATTATCAAAATTTATTATCAAAATGTTGTCGTTGGGAAAAGGGGAAATTCAATGGGATCTGGGGGTCCTTCATCAGTCGCAGGTACAGCAGGCAATGAAGAAAGCGAATGGCATGTTGGCCTTTATAACAAGAGGAGTTGAGTATAGGAGCAAAGAGGTCCTCCTGCAGCTGTGAGACCACACCTGGAGTATTGTGTGCAGTTTTGATCTCTGAGTTTGAGGAAGGACATTCTTGCTAGTGAGGGAGTGCAGCGTAGGTTCACATGGTTAATTCCCGGGATGGCGGGACTGTCATATGCTGAGTGAATGGAGTGGCTGGGCTTGTACACTCTGGAATTTAGAAGGATGAGAGGCTATCTTATTGAAACATATAAGTTTATTAAGGGTTTGGACATGCCAGAGACAGGAAACATGTTCCCGATGTTGGGGGAGTCCAGAACCAGAGGCCACAGTTTAAGAATAAGCGATAGGCCAAATAGAACAGAGACGAGGAAACACTTTTTCACACAGACAGCTGTGAGTCTGTGGAATTCTCTGCCCCAAAAGAGGACGGTGGAGGCCAGTCCTCTGGATACTTCTGGATAAGAGAGAGTTAGATAAGAGAGAGCTAGATAGGGCTCTTAAGGATAGAGGAGTCAGGGGATATGAGGGAGAAGGCAGGAACGGGGTACTGATTGGGGATGATCAGCCATGATCAAATTGAATGGATGTGCAGGCTCGAAGGGCTGAATGGCCTACTCCTGCACCTATTGCCTATTGTCTATAATGAAAAAGGATGTCATGGCCAATTGATCAGTGTTGCAAGGGAAGGGCTGAGGATAAAAAAAATTAAAGCAGGAATAGGCTTTCAATAAGGCCAAGGTTAATCGTTGACCTCAGTGCCAGGTTCCTGTACACAATTATCCTTCTCCTTGGTCAAATGCGTGCTTACTCAATATTCTAGCCATGGCCTCTGTCTCCTTGCATGGAACCGTGTTGGTGCCGAAGAGATCCATTTCCTGCCCTGATCACAACCAACAATAACCTGGCCCATGGAAGGCTTATGGACTCATAAATTCATATGTGACGGGAGCAGAATTAGGCCATTTGGCCCATCAATTCAACTCCACACATTCAATCATTGATGTTCTATCTCTCCCTCCAAACCTTCTCCCCATAACACCTGATGGTACACCAGTCATAAAGTAGGCAATTTTGTAATAACAGCATTTCTAATCTCATTCCCTTTCTGCCTGTGTTAATTTCCTTTACATCTTCCCTTTCACCTTGCGATATTTACCATTTTTTAATTATTTATGTTTCTATGTACCATATTCCCCATTATCTTCTAGCATCATGTTCTTGTCTCCTTTGTCATTACGAGTTCCATTCTTGGCTACTTTTCTTGGACGAACCTATTTAGCCCAATACGTATTTTTGTTACCCTGGCCAGATTTCCTCTCATCTCTCAAGGACAGCGGTAGAGTTGCTGCCTTACAGCAGCTCCAGTGCTAGAGATCTGGGTTCGATCCCGAATACGGGTCCTGCCTGTGCGGAGTTTGAACGTTCTCCCCGTGACCATGTGGGTCTTCTCCGAGACCTTCGGTTTACACCCACACTCCAAAGACGTACAGGTTTGTAGGTTAATTGGCTTGGTTTTAAGTATAAATTGTCCCTTGTGTGTGTAGGGTAGTGTTAATGTGCGGGGATCGCTGGTCGGTGCGGACTCAGTGGGCCGAGGGGTTTATTTCCTTGCTGTATCTCTAAACGAAATTCATTGAAGTGAGGTCTGCTTCAATTTAAGGAGGTCTTCCTTGGATTAATCAGATATTTGCCCAATTCCTAAACGAAACTAAAGGTACCCAGGTTTATGACCACTGCTGCTTGTTCTACATCATTTATCAGCATGACTTCTTCCTGTCGGGACAAAGGCTAGGTAATGAAGATTTTCTGAACAGTTTTCAGAAATTCCAACACTTTGTTCCCCTTTTCCCAATTTTGCGGTATTGAAGTGTCATTGTTCCCCTTTATCCCACTTTTTGGGTATTGAAATGTTCCCGATGTTGGGGGAGTCCAGAACCAGGGGCCACAGTTTAAGAATAAGGGGTAAGCCATTTAGAACGGAGACGAGGAAACACTTTTTCACACAGAGAGTGGTGAGTGTGTGGAATTCTCTGCCTCAGAGGGCGGTGGAGGCAGGTTCTCTGGATGCTTTCAAGCGAGAGCTAGATAGGGCTCTTAAAGATAGCGGAGTCAGGGGATATGGGGAGAAGGCAGGAACGGGGTACTGATTGGGGATGATCAGCCATGATCACATTGAATGGCGGTGCTGGCTCAAATGGCCTCCTCCTGCACCTATTGTCTATTGTCTATTGTCTATTGTCATCACTGGAAACATTTCTGTTCTTAGCACAAAGGGTTGCTCTATCACCCCCTCACTATTTGGCAGCCTTTGGTTTGGATGTTTTATCCTTTGTTGACCCACTTATATCTCATTTCATTTACATTCTGAATACAGTCGACACTACTGGTGTTTCAAAGTTTGCTCTTCATGTGAAACATTAGAGGATTACAGCAAATGTAGTACTGACATGAGAATACGAGTCATCGTTTTTATTCTCTCTTACCCGGTTTTGATCTTGCCGACAGATGAAAGAACTGGCGAGGAGGCAGGTCTGACTGGTGTGGATGCCGGAGGGCCTAACATGGTGGAGGACGGGGTGGTGAGAGAACGGACTCTGGTTGGAAACGTACAGGAACCGGGCGAAGCCATTGTGACGCTCGCATCTGAAAAGGATTAAAAAAACACGGCAACTAAATTAGAGATATAATGCGGAAACAGGCCCTTCGGCCCACCAAGTCCGTGCCAACTAGCAATCCCCGCACATTAACACCTGTACGTCTTTGGAGTGTGGGAGGAAACCGGAAATCCGATCTCCCGGTCACAGGGAGAACGTACAAACTCCGTACAGACAGCACCGATAGTCGGGATCGAACCTGGGTCTCGACTGGTGTGCCACCGTGCGGCCCTATGTTGCAATATATCAGTGCTTCCAGCATTACAATTGACATTTATAATCACATGGTTCTGTTCAGCTTTATAATCTAGCTCTTTATGAAATACCATTACAATCGCACATCAAACACTGGCTTCATGGTATAATTTTCCTCTAAACCCACCTGGATCCTCCCTGCCATACCCAGCCTGAGTCCCCACCCCCCCCCCCAAACATCACCTGTCTGCTAAATAACATCTGCTCTCAGAGTGTGATAGAATGATGGAACACGCCTGTTTGTTCAACTAATCCACATCAACCATCAACCACCCATTTACAACCATTGCTACATTAATGATTTTTATCCTCCCCAGATTCCCATCAACTCCCCATATTCTACCACTCATACACACTCTACATTCCAGGGAGAATTTGTAATGATCAATTTAACGTACCAACCCCACGTCTTTGGGATGTGGGAGGAAACCAGAGGCCTCAGGAACACTCATGCCGTCACTGAAAGCTCATGCAAACACTGTCGAAAGTTGGGTTTGAACCCGAGTCATTGAAGCTGTGAGGCCACCATTGGACAAGGGGGACAGAATGTGCGAGAGATAAAATTAACTGCCTGGCTGTAATAGTTGTGTGGGAACATTCTGCAGATGTCCGTTTAGAAACAGAAACATAGAAAGTAGGTGCAGGAGGAGGCCATTCGGCCCTTCGAGCCAGCACTGCCATTCATTGTGATCATGGCTGATGGTCCCCAATCAATAACCCGTGCCTGCCTTCTCCCCATATCCCTTGACTCCACTCGCCCCTAGAGCTCTATCTAACTCTCTCTTAAATCCATCCAGTGACTTGGCCTCCACTGCCCTCTGTGGCAGGGAATTCCATAAATTCACAACTCTCTGGGTGAAAACGTTTTTTCTCACCTCAGTCTTAAATGACCTTCCCTTTATTCCAAGACTGTGGCCTCTGGTTCTGGACTCACCCAACATTGGGAACATTTTTCCTGCATCTAGCTTGTCCAGTCCTTTTATAATTGTATATGTTTCTATAAGATTTCCCCCTCATCCTTCTAAACTCCAGGTTTAAACCGAATATAGACACAAAAAGCTGGAGTAACTCAGCGGGCCAGGCAGCATCTCTGGAGAGAATAGGTGACCTCACCTATTCCTTTTCTCCAGAGCTGCTGTCTGACCGGCTGTAATAGTTGTGTTATCCAAGCTGACCCACGGAGCTGCCAGGAGTGTCATTCTCCTCTAATTTCGGGAACAACACCTTTCTAACAAATCAGATTTAAATTTGGACTAAAGCCATGGTCCGTGAGCACTGCCGATGTTTAGAGGGGGGAGGTTTGTTACCCGATTCTTCCTGTTCGTCGAGGTCTGCTGGGTCAGACCCACTCCTGCTTCGAGACTCTTTGCAGCTTCGAGCTTTGCGAGCGCTGGTCTCCTCATCAGTGACCTCGCCACTATCCCCCTGCACAGAGACAAGTATTTCAGTTAGTTCACCCATCACGAGAAAGCTCACTCAACCCAAGTGATACTGCCATAGACAAGAGACAATAGGTGCAGGAGCAGGCCATTCGGCCCTTCGAGCCAGCATCACCATTCAATGTGATCATGGCTGATCATCCCCAATCAGTACCCCGTTCCTGCCTTCTCCCCATATCCCCTGACTCCGCTATCTTTAAGAGCCCTATCTAGCTCTCTCTTGAAAGTATCCCGAGAACCGGCCTCCACCGCCCTCTGAGGCAGAGAATTCCACAATTCTCTGTGTGAAAAAGTGTTTTCTCATCTCCGTTCCAAACGGCTTACCCCTTAATCTTAAACTGTGGCCCCTGGTTCTGGACTTCCCCCAACATCGGGAACATGTTTCCTGCCACTAGAGTGCCCAAACCCTTAATAATCTTATATGTTTCAATAAGATTCCCCTCTCATCCCTCTAAACTCCAGAGTGTACAAGCCCAGCCTCTCCATTCTCTCAGCGTATGGCAATCCCGCCATCCCGGATATTAGAGTGATACAGTGTGGAAACTAGCCCTTCGGCCCAACACGCCCACACAGGCTGTACTGTGACGGAAGTCTCATTCCATACCCTGATGAGCGATTTCTTTATCTTTTTGGCTGTGTTCACCCCCAAGGTGTTGTTGCGCTGTAGGTTGGATTTTTCGGTGTTTCTGTTCAAAGTTGCCGTCGCTGTGTTCCTTGTGATCCAGCGTCTGCCCCCAAAGAGTTCAATAACCTGAGCCAGCGTTGGGCCCTCAAATTTGCCTTCCTCCTGCGGAGATCCGAAACGGAGAATGCAACAGCATTAAACGGGCCACTTGACCCAAATAAACTGACTGGCAGAAGGACACAAAAAAGCTGGAGTAACTCAGCGGGTCAGACAGTATCTCTGGAGAAAAGGAATGGGTGACGTTTTGGCTCGAGACCTTTCTTCAGACTCAGTCTGAACTTGAGCCTGAAGAAGGGTCTTGACCCAAAACGTCACCTATTCCTTTCCTCCAGAGATACTGCCTGACCCGCTGCATTTCTCCAGCATTTTGCGCTTATCCTTCGGTTTAAACCAGCACCTGCAGTTCCTTCCTGCACATGAATTGACTGGCATTTGGACTCCACACATATCTGCCCCCATCTTATTTCATTTTATCGCCGGCCATTATCGTCCTTTCCTTCCTCCTTATAAACACTCATTCACAATTTTCTCATAAGGTTATAAGGAATAGAATTAGGCCGTTCGGCCCATCACGCCTACTACATCATTCAAGCATGGCTGATCTATCTCTCCGTCCAAACCCCATACTCCTGCCTTCTCTCCATAACCTTTGACACCTATACTAATCAAGAATCTATCTATCTCTGCCTTCATCTTTAATCTTCACATGCTGATCACATTTTAGCTTTTACTAGTAGTCTGAAGTTGCCAAATTGTTCTTAACATCCGTCTCTTTTGCAGACTTTCCAGTTTCCTGGCTGGTCCTTACAACAACCCTTGGCGGTCCGAACAACTAACCTTGACAAAGGGAGAGGAGCGGAGAGAAGGCTCGGCAAGCTACCTTTAGTTCTGCCACATCATCTTAGATGCCAGCCACAGATTGACCTAATACTAATTCAATGAAAATTAAATCAGCCATTTTATAGTTTCTCTCACAAGCCCTTCCGGGAATGAGTTGCATAACCCCAGGTATATGCCCATCAGAGTTCAGGAACTTACACTTAGGTGAAGGTTAACTAAGGAATTGGGCGGCACAGAGAGGTAGCGCTAGAGTTGCTGCCTTACAGCGCCAGTGGGCCGGGTTCGATCCTGGCTACTGGCGCTCTCTGTATGCAATTCTCCCAGTGACCTCATGGGTTTTCTCTGGGAGTTCTGGTTTCCTCCCACACTCCACAGACATACAGGTTAATTGGCTTCTGTAAACTGTAAATTATCCCCAGTGTGTAGGATGGTGCTAGTGTACAAGGTGATCGCTGGTCGATGCGAAGTCAGTAGGCCGAATGGCCTATTTCCACGTTGTATGTGATAGGTGGCGCGTCCGACGTTGGAGCGGCCTCTGTAGTCCATCTGTCTTTTTTTTAATATTTTGTACCGTTGAGTGTATAGTTTGTAGTGGTTTTTAATTGTTTTTAACTGTGTATGTGCGGGGGATGGGGGGGGGGGGGCAACTTTTAAATCTCTTCCCTGTAAGGGGGACCCGACATTTCCCCGGGTCTCCGTTGTCGTTGGGGCCTAGCACCGTGGAGCGGCCTCCAACCGGAATGACCTGGGGGCTCCAGTCGCGAAGCCTGCGGACTCACCATCGTGGAGCTGGCCGGCTTCGGAGCGTGGAGAGTTGTGGTGGCGCGCGGCTATGACCCGACTCTGGCGCTCGGAGGCTCCAGCCGCAGGTCCGGTGGACGGTGACATTGGGAGCTCGCGGGTCCCTGGTGGGAGACCGCTTTTCGGAGCTCGCACAACGGCAACTTCTCCCACCTGAGTTGTGGGGTTGAAGGCAACCCGGAGCGGGGCCTTACATCGCCCCGCGCGGCTTAAACGGCCGCAGGACTTGCCAGCGCCCGCCGGGGGCTCCAACATCAAGACCCGGAGTGGGGCCTTACTTCGCCCAGCGCGGCTTTACCGACCGTGGAACCTGCCAGCGCCTGCCATCACCCGCCGGGGGCTTTAACATCGGGAGAAGAATGCAACACAGGGGAGAGACAAGACTTTGCCTTCCATCACAGTGAGGAGAAGATTCACTGTGATGGATGTTTCTGTGAACTGTGTTGGTGTTGTGTCTTGGGATTTTTCTTGTTCTATGGCTGCAGAAACCAAATTTTGTTTGAACTTCATTTGAGGTTCAAATGGCAATAAACGGTATTGTACTGTTTTATTGTATTGTAACTCTAAAGTCTAAAGTTTAAATCTGTAGCTTTAAACGTAATCTCTCTTTTTAACCTCACTCTCACAAAATTAACTTTTCTGTTTGCTGTTCCTTTATCTTGAAACTATTACCGTAACATTTATAATAATGTGAAGAAAGTTCAATATGAGGTCAAACAAATGGTAAATTTCACAAGGGTATATCATAACTTTTAGTATATTTTCTACATATTATTTTCTATAAATTTAAGCCAGGTAGTGAATTTCTCACTCTTGCTGTTTAAAGTGGATTGGACATTCTGCCTCCCTCACACAACAAATTGAATTTGTGACCTTTCCATTTACAGATATTTTATCCTGAGAGTAAATGATGTGTTAGACTTTAGACAGAAGACTAAATATTTAGAGTATCTCAGCTATCCTAATACTTTTGCTCCTTCATGATCGAGCCTTGTAAAATGGTACAGATTCTTTTAAAAGATAAATCTCCAAATGCTGCTTTCTTTGTCTGCTGATCTATACCAGTGTTCAACCAGTTTAAATGAAGTCAAGCCTGCAACTGCTTGTGTGCATTGAGAGCCCAGGACGTATTGACAGATTTGGGGTGTTGTATAGTGTCCAACAACAGCATGTTCCCACTAGTGGGAGAGACTAGGACCAGAGGTCATAGTCTCAGAATTAAAGGACGCTCCTTTAGGGAGGAGGTGCGGAGGAATTTCTTTAGTTGGAGGGTGGTGAATCTGTAGAATTCTTTGCCACTGAAGGCTGTGGAGGCCAAGTCAATGGATATTTTAAAGCAGAGATCGATAGATTCTCGAATAGTGCGGGTGTCAGGGGTTATGGGGAGACGGCAGGAGAATGGGGTGAGGAGGGAGAGATAGATCAGCCACGATTGAATGGCGGAAAAGACGATGGGCCAAATGGCCTGATCCTATCACTCATGAACAGTGTCCAGTCTTGCTGTATGGCCAGTGTTACACGTGGGAAAAATCACCACTCGGATCCCCTGCCAGGCATGGACTCTGAAAGCTAGTGGATTTCACTGGGGATTCCAGGCTTGCAGGTCAGGAATTGAAGAGGAAGGCAAGTTTTTTTTAGACATGATTTCCTTTAGTTTAATGGTTTGAATTATTTCTGTAAATGTACGAGCTTCCAATGGACTTTGTTTAAATTCTCCGATTAATTATTTACTTCATTTTAGTAGTTCTTAAAGGTCTCTGCATGTCAGAGACATGTAAACAAAAATCAGTATCTGACAGAGAGCAATGGTCCATCCAGGGCTTTAGCTTCTGCCAAGGGCTGTAGGGGCAGCTTGGATCAGACTGCATTACCGGCCCACTCACTAACTAGTTTGTGCTCTTAATCTTGTCACTGGACTCAGGGACGTGGAGAGTCCACAAGATGGACTCCCCACATTCAACTCAAGCAAGAGCAAGCTTGGGGGAATTAAGCTGATCATTCAGCCCGGCAGGCCTGGTGCACTGTGATCTGGCCCGTGAATAAGGGACCCGAGATCTCATTCTGACAAACCACCAAGATTATATTGTGTAGGAAGGAACTGCAGATGCTGGTTTACATTCGAAGAAAGACGCAAACATGCTGGAGTAACTCAGTGGGACAGGCACCATCTCTGGAGAGAAGGACTGGGAGACGTTTCAGGTCGAGACCCTTCTTCAGACTGAGAGTCAGGGGAAAAGGGAATGAGAGATATAGATGGCAACATAGAGAGATACAGAATAAAGAAATGAAGGATATGAAACAAGGTGATGATGATCAAGGAAGCTGGCCGTTGGTAGCTGTGAGCTTGGTGAAAACGAGTTATACATATATATTTTGTTAGATTCTTCCTTACAAGAAGTAATAACAGTTACAAACACATCACAATACGGAGATAAACAAGAGAAAAAATGGGAAAGCACAGGAGAATTGCCTCTAAAAAAAATGTGATTTAAATCCAACTCTGATAATCGGAACACAATTTTCCACTTACTGTTTGGTATACATTTTGTGCGCAAAATATTGACAGTTTCTTGTACTGGTTTGTACTTGTTGATGCCCCATTCTCAAGGAGTATGCTTATCTAAGTTGCACGCTCTTAGCCGAGTTCCCTGGACCTTGCACCACAAACCGGAAACCTGAAGACTAAACCATGGTAGATCCACACAATGGACAGATAGGGAAGTTCAAGCCCACAAGGTCTATGAAGAAGGGTCTCCACCCGAAACGTCGCCCATTCCTTCTCTCCAGAGATGCTGCCTGTCCCGCTGAGTTACTCCAGCACTTTGTATCTACCTGGCATTAACACAAAGTACTTCTCTCACCTCGTAATCCCTCTACCGCCACGGGACACTTTTATTTATCTTCTTTACCAAGTTCTGAGGCTTGGATATACTGTTATTTCATTGAAATTAAAACAGTGCCGAATAGTGAGAATGAGGTTTGATCAGAATACCACAGCCACTGAGGACTTGGACAATGAATTTCATATTCAGATCACTGCACCCTGTGAAATTTCCTTTCCCACTCAGTCCAAGCAATTGGCACTTTGCTTCCCACTGTTTCTTGTACTTGTTTGAGTTGGATTTCATTTGATTCCAAACGAACAGGGTGAAAATCCTGCTGGGCTCTCTTTTGTAAAATCATGTCTGTTTTCCGATTTCATGAATCTTCTGTTGTTTGGGGGTAAATGAAACGACTTATAATGAGGTACAGACATTCACATATTCTGTTAACACAGGCTTCGACCACCTCTGAACGTTCATACTCAGATTAGGTCAGCTTCCAACTGGTTATTTTCCCTCCGATTCCTAATTACATACTAATTTGAAGAAACAAAGGAACTGCAGACACAAAGTGCTGGAATAAAGGGCCTGTTCCACTCCGGCGTCATTTACGTGTCACGCAGGTGGCGGGCGAAGATTTTGTGAATCCCCAAATCCTGGAGCGCCGCGCACAACCACGTGTCACCGCCTACGTCACCACGCACCATGCACACGTAATGCACGCCATGTGCACGTCACGTGCACGTCACGATGTGCGCGTTGTGCGTCGTGACGCGTAAATGATGTCGCGTAAATGAAGCGCAAATAACGCCCAAGTGGGACAGGCCCTTAACTCAACAGGTCAGGAAGCATCTCTGGAGAAAAAGGCTGGGTGACGTTTCTGGTTGGGGGCCTTCAGACGGATATTGCCTGAGCCGCTGAGTTACTCCAGCATCTTGTGTCCATCTGGACCTACTAATTTGCTTATGTTTTAATAAGTGCGTTTGTTTCTGATCCAGCGTCCGTTCAGTAAGTCCTATGTGATTTGAAAGTCCAATAATAGAACTAGCAAGATCCTTTTCCGAGACAATTAGCAACTGTTTTCATTTTCATTTCTGGGCAAACCCTCTTCATGATATAATATGTTTAAGAAGGAACTGCAGATGCTGGAAAATCGAAGGTAGACAAAGAATGCTGGAGAAACTCAGCGGGTGAGGCAGCATCTATGGAGCGAAGGAAAATGTGAAGTTTCAGGTCTCGACCCAAAACGTCAGCTATTCCTTCACTCCATAGATGCTGCCTCACCTGTTGAGTTTCTCCAGCATTCTTGTCCACCCATGTTATAATATGATGACTTCTGGAGTCATTAAATTCAGAATAACTTCATTAACTTATAACTGCTGTCACCATGAATAGTCTATTATAACGGATTGAAGATTCACTGTTTTAATCAGAATTCTTTGTGTCTTGATAATGACTTTCTTTGCTGCTGTTTGCACATTCAATAGACAATAGACATTAGACAACAGGTGCAGGAGTAGGCCATTCGGCCCTTCGAGCCAGCACTGCCATTCAATGTGATCATGGCTGATCATCCCCAATCAGTACCTCGTTCCTGCCTTCTCCCCATATCCCCTGATCGCTATCTTTAAGAGCCCTATCTAGCTCTCCCTTGAAAGCATCCAGAGAACCTGCCTCCACTGCCCTCTGAGGCAGAGAATTCCAAACACAAGAAAGAGCAGATTATAACATTAAATCATTGGCTATACCCATGAACAAGAAAGTTTATAATATTCCTTTATCTCCTCTCTAAATATGCAGGGTAATGCTGGCATTACAAATATTATAGGAGTCAGAGGTTATGGGGAGAAGGCAGGAGAATGGGATTAGGAGGGAGAGATAGATCAGCCATGATTGAATGGCGGAATAGACTTGATGGGCCGAATGCCCCAATTCTATTCCTATCCCATATAAACTCTTAAACACGTATTCATTCAAACCGCCAACAGGTATTTCTAATTTTACAACATCTGACGTGCTTTTGAATTATTAGGTGCAGCGGATGGATGTGCATGTACCTGATACAAGCTGACATACTGCTTCCTCAGCCACTGCAGCCTCTGGTCAGGGAACCGCTTCATTTTCCTCACAGCCGTCACCAATTCTTGCAATCCGTCGTGTACCATCTTGGCCGTGTACTTCGGAGCCACAAAGTGCAGCAAGCGGTTGTCCGTTGTATGGACCCCGTACAGCAGCGTGATGCAGTTGTCCTCCAGGGTCATGTGAGACAGCTTGTTCTGGATGCAAACAGTGTTGAGGTCAACTCCGGAGTGTCCCATGTAGACAGCTTTCACCACCGACAAGTCCAAGAAGCCTTCTACCAGTCCGTTTAGTGCGATGTGCCCATACAGTTGAAACTTGGGGTTGCCAAGATCTGTGCTGCTGCCGGGTACCAGGTTTTTCACCTTGCCGTTGGCCGAGCTGGCTGTGGGTGGTTTTGACCAAGTTAAAGTACAGTTGTCAGCCTCCAGCTTGAGGACACAACGTGCTGACAGGTGAGCCTCCGGGTCATAATGTATGACGGTGGACCCTTGCAGGAGGAACTGGTGGACGTCAGCTCTGATGGACAACACATACCAAGGAATGAGCTCCGTTTCGTGACTAAATGCCTTCTGCTGGTCCTCCGCCCCGCTCAGGTCCCACTCGCTGGACTGTTCAAGGGAGTCACTCTCTGAATCCGACACATCGCCAACAATGAACCTGCACAACCAAGCAGAAGATGACTGAGAGATGCCTCTGGTGACAACACTCACCTGGTCCTCCGGTTGCCAACAGGCTGTGGACTCCTCCGCCACTTTCCGCATCAGCACCATCAGATAGTCATGCCACGATCACTTTACTTGGGGGGCTTGGGGGTCTTATGGATTATTAAGTAGCACTTCTCATTTTATAATGCCCCCTTTTGCGAGTGAAACATGACAATGCAATGATGTAAAGAAGCAATGTTGAGTTTTATTTGAGGCAGAAGGGCGTAGTAGGATATTGAGGAATTATTGCCTCAAAGATTGAAAAGACTCGGCTTGTGTTCACTGGAGTTTAGAAGGATGAGGGGGGATCTGATAGAAACGTATAAAATTATAAAAGGACTGGACAAGCTAGATGCAGGAACAATGTTCCCAATGTTGGGCGAGTCCAGAGCCAGGGGCCACAGTCTTAGAATAAAGGGGAGGCCATTTAAGACTGAGGTGAGCAAAAAACGATTTCACCCAGAGAGTTGTGAATTTGTGGAATTCCCTGCCACAGAGGGCAGTGGAGGCCAAATCATTGGATGGATTTAAGAGAGAGTTAGATAGAGCTCTAGGGGCTAGTGGAGTCAAGGGATATGGGGAGAAGGCAGGCACGGGTTATTGATTCGGGATGATCAGCCATGTTCACAATGAATGGCGGTGCTGGCTCGAGGGGCCGAATGGCCTCCTCCTGCACCTAATTTCTATGTTTCAATAAGTGCCACAGCTGGAGAAGGGCACAATACTACTAAAACAACGTTAACGGCCTTTGGATTAGATACTTTATGTATGGTCCAGTTTCAAACGTTTAAGGGCATTGAATCCTCCAATGATATTTTGAAACTTTTATTAACATAAATACAGTAATAGAAACATAGAAAAACATAGAAAAATAGGTGCAGAAGTAGGCCCTTCGAGCCAGCACCGCCATTCAATGTGATCATGGCTGATCATCTGAAATCAGTACCTCACTCCTGCTTTCTCCCCATATCCCTCGATTCCATTAGCCCTAAGAGCTAAATCTAAAGGGGCTGTCCCACTGTATGAGCTAATTCAAGAGATCTCCCGAGTTTCAAAAAAACTCGTGGTAAGCACGTAGAATGTACGTAGCGGGTACGTCGGAGCTCGGGGACGTCTCTTAGCCGCTCGTAACGCTAACGGCAGGCACTCGGGAAACGCGGTAAGCTCGGGAAGACTCGTGAAGATTTTTCAACATGTTGAAAAATGTCCACGAGAGCCCCGAGTACTTACTAGCGGCTATTACTGTAATTCCCCGAGTTCGAATCAGGGCAAACTCGGGAGAACTCTTGAATTAGCTCGTACAGTGTGACTGCCCCATAACTCTCTCTTGAAAACATCCAGTGAATTGGCCTCCACTGCCTTCCGTGGCAGAGAATTCCACAGATTCATAACTCTCTGGGTGAAGAAGTTTTTCCTTATACTTAACAATACATTTTGAACCAATGAGTTCAAACTGTCCTGCACATCTCTCATCTATTGCAGGAATACAGCAAAATGGCGTGTAACTAGACCAGTCGAAGGATGCTGCCTGGATGCCAGAACTTGAGGGCTGGGGTGGTAGGGAGAGGTCAGGTAGGCTAGGACTTTATTCCGCAAGATGCTGAGGGTATTATTATAGTTTGTGTAAAATCACAGGATGAATGCAGCGTCTTTCACCCAGACTAGGAGAATCAAGAACCAGAAAGCTGGCGTACAACAGCTAGACTCAGAGGCAAGCATTGCATGCCAGTGTTGTTCATTTCCTAGCCCCGGCCACACCAGGGGTGGAATAAGTAGCCAAGGTGTCTTATAGAGTGATAAACACCAGCTTCTGGCATAGTCACTTTGGACCTTCTTAGGTGGTCAAGTTCTGGGATACAAAGTCCAATCAATGTCACCAACGAGGTGGTTACTAGTTCAGGACTGCTCTCTCTGGTTGTGGTAGGATGGTTCAACCAGGGTTTGAGTTTGATCCCAGCCACTACATTGGTCACAGAAACACCACACATGTTTAGCAGCTGCGTCAACCAACGAGGACTATCCACCTCACACAAATGTATTTATTTAGTTCTCTTTGGATGATGCAGCGAGGCTGACATTCAACTTACGACCCTCAACTTGCTTCTGCGGTTTTCCTGCCTCTGGATTTGGAAAATAATGGAAAAATAAGAGGCAGTAACAGAAAACCTTAGACCAGAGGGAAAGAAGAGCTCATTAGACAGCCAGTGACGGGAGCAAAGGCCAGGTGATGTGTTACTGAATGCAAAACAATCTGTGCAATGGGCCTGTCCCACTTAGGCTATTTTTAGGCAACTGTCGGCGACTGTCATGGTCGTAGCAGGTTGCCGAAAAACTGGCGACTGGACCCCCCCCCCCCCCCGACATAAAATTTGAAATAGAATCATTAATTTAGCGACAAAAAGTCAGCACCCGGCGACAACCTGCGTCACCTGGCGACAGCCATGACAGCATCTACGTCAGGAGAAGTCAAGCTACGCTCATTGCCGTTAAACCCACGGTCGCCGATCGTCTCCGAAAATTTTTGAACATGTGGAAAATCCAGCGGCGACCAGAAAGGCGCTACAACTCTTTGGGCGACTGAGGAGACGACTCACGACCACGCAGGCGACACCCCGGCGACCATGTGGCGTAGTCTCCGTAGTCGCCCAAAACGTTGCCTAAATGGGACAGGTCCTTAACAATTCCCTCTGAACTAAACTAATAGAAACCTCGTAAAACTTTGGACAAGTCTATTATACATTAGCCTCATTGCTGGATGGCTGGATCAAATTTGTGCCCAGCTGCACCCGAGTTCCAGCCATTTGATGAAGCATGGAATACCGTGTGTTTGGAAATAGTTTCTTGTGAACAGATTTGCAGTGTGCCTGCTTTATTTTCAAAGGATTTCTTTGCAATCATGTTGTTACACCCAACACAATCTGATGTTATTTATCCTAGTTTAGTTAAGAGAAACAGGCCCTTCGGCCCACCGAGTCTGCACCGACCAGCGATCCCCGCACACTAACACTATCCTACACACACACTAGGGACAATTTACACTTATACCAAGCCCATTAACCTACAAACCTGTACGTCTTTGGAGCGTGGGAGGAAACTGTAGACCCTGGAGAAAACCCACACGGGTCACGGGGAGAACGTACAAACTCCGTACAGACAGCACCCGTAGTCGGGATCGAACCAGGGTCTCCGGCGCTTCAAGCGCTGTAAGACGGCAAGTCTACCGCCGCGTCACCGTGCCGGCCATGCCACCATTTTATCTGCCCTCCTCCACTGTATTTTGTACGGTGCCCTTAATGATCACAAATACATTGCAGGGTTAACCAAGCTGTGCGTAAGATGATTCCACAAACAGCATTAACGTAATGACCAGATCATGCGTCCCTAACGTCGTGGAGGGATAAATTTTAACCAGGATAATGAAGGGAATTCATTTATTCTTCTTCAAAATAGATTCACGAAGGCTTGTGTCCATTGATAGGGCAATGAAGCCTTAACTGAAAGGTCACGCCTCCAGCAATCCCTTGGTAGTGAACTGGTAGCGAATTGAGGAGGGAGGAGGATCTGAAGAATAGTCTCAACCCAAAACTACACCCATTCTTTCTCTCTTGAGAGGCTGCCTGTCCTGGTGAGTTACTCCAGCATTTTATATCTATCTTCAACCTAAAACTACTGCTTTGTTTCTTCAAGCAATGTTCTGACAGTATTAAATGGAAATTCTATATATATATATATATATATATATATATATATATATATATATATATATATATATATATATATATATATATATATGTATATATATATATATATATATATATACATATATATATACATATATATGTTTAAAAAAATTATTCAGGCTACTCCAGATGTGCCATGATTTAAAACTGGCAAGAATGTCCATGACCACCCTCAGTCCACCATCATTGTTCACCGTCTTAGACAAACAGAATTGCCAAGTACCATGATCTTGGGACAAAACACTGTTCAGGGGGCTGATACATACATAACACTGCTGTCCAATAGGGATTAAAGAGCATCACTCCCATTTTTCACATCAAGATCGCATCAGAAATCTATGCACAAAATCCAGGCAAACCCTTCAAAGCAGCATTGAGTGGTTGAGCCGTCTCAAGGTGCTGCTCAGTTAAATCAGGTCTAATTCGTCACCCCTCATTAACACGATGGGCCTAGTAATACAGAGATTCTGCCACTTAACATCATAGTGGGGGCGTCACGGTGGCGCAGTGGGAGAGTTGCTGCCCCACAGCGCCAGATACCCAGCTTGGATCCTGACTACGGGTGCTGTCTGTACGGAGTTTGTACGTTCTCCCTGTGACCTGTGTGGATTTTTTACGGGTGCTCCAGTTTCCTCCCACACTCCAAAGACGCACAGGCTTGTAGGTTAGACAGACCGAAGATAGACACAAAATGCAGGAGTATTTGCGCTGTTCTGCTGAGTTACTCCAGCATTTTGTGTCTATCTTCAGTTTAAACTAGCATCTGAAGTTCCTTCCTAGTAGGACCCGGTGGGGGGGGGGGGGGGGGGGGGCAGAGGGGACACGTCCCCCCCATGTTTTGAGAGGTGGGGGACATATCCCCCCCATGTTTTTGTCATTGGGATTTTAAAATCTCCGCTTTCCGCGAGACAGTGGAGGTGGGACTGCTGATCGAGGGCGCCGATTGGACGAGAGAGACGACGGTCAGCAGGCAATGGGGGCGGAACATGAGTATAGAGTGCGATGATTGGAGGAGGGAGACGTGGCGCAGACCTGCCCCTCATCCACAGCCAGGATCGATCCCGGCCGGGTCTCTGGCGCTGTCCCGTCCCCACCCTTGTGCGCCCCCCCCATGGGTGGCCAGAGAGGTCGGGAGTCAGACGGGCGCGGCGCCCCCAGGGCCACAGCCAGCGCAGAGAAGCAGCGCTGGTGTCCCGTCAGTCCAGGCAGGGCTGTAGTTAACCCGGCGAGACAGGCAGAGTTGAGCTGCATTTAACGCTGGATTGAGCCTCCGAAGCCTCACGCATGTGTGTGTGTGGGTGTACGCATGCGTGTTCCCCCTGTCCCCCGGTCCCCTCCATGTTTTGATAGGGAGTTCCGAGCCTTCTTCCTACACAGGCTTGTAGATTAATTGGCTTGGAGCAAATATAAATTGTCCCTAGTGTGCGTGGGATAGTGTTAGTGTGCGGGGATCGCTGGTCACTGTGGATTCCGTGGGCCTAAGGGCCTGATGCCGTGCTGCATTTCTAAAACTAACGAAAAACAAACTGTAATAACTTCCGATTTCGATATGAACAAGGTTAATTAACACATCAACACGTTATTAACTTATTCAAATCTTTGAATTGGCTGAGAAGGAAGCTTTTCCAGAAGAAAATTAGGGCAGGGTTAGTATAAATATTAACTTCCCTGATCCTAATCCAGGAAGGTTTTGTTTGGATGAATATGAAAATAACAGGATCGGAAAGAAGGAGTGAGTAAAAAAGGCAGAGCAGAACATTGTCAACATGGTAGGAATGGTGAGATGATGAGACGGTGAACAGAGATCTTAAAGACAATTTAAAGAGGTCCAACAATCAATGAAATTCTCAAAAATGTGGACCATCTACAGTGCCCTCCATAATGTTTGGGACAGAGACCCATCATTTATTTATTTGCCTCTGTACTCCACAATTTGAGATTTGTAATAGAAAAAAAATCACGTGTGGTTAAAGTGCACATTGTCAGATTTTAATAAAGGCCATTTTTATACATTTTGGTTTCACCATGTAGAAATTACAGCTGTGTTTATATATAGTCCCCCCCCCCATTTCAAGGCACCATCATGTTTTGGACACATGGCTTCACAGGTATTTGTAATTGCTCAGGTGTGTTTAATTGCCTCTTTAATGCAGCTATAAGAGAGCCCTCAGCACCTAGTCTTTCCTCCAGTCTTTCCATCACCTTTGGAAACTTTTATTGCTGTTTATCAACATGAGGACCAAAGTTGTGCCAATGAAAGTCAAAGAAGCCATTTGAGACTGAGAAACAAAAATAAAACTGTTAGAGACACAGCCAAACCTTAGGCTTACCAAAATCAACTGTTTGGAATATAATTATGAAGAATAAGGAGAGCACTGGTGAGCTTCCTAATCGCAAAGGGACTGGCAGGCCATAGAAGACCTTCACAGCTGATGACAGAAGAATTCTCTCTATAATAAAGAAAAATCCCCAAACACCTGTCCGACAGATCAGAAACACTCTTCAGGAGTCAGGTGTGGATTTGTCAATGACCACTGTCCGCAGAAGACTTCATGAACAGAAATACAGAGGCTACACTGCACGATGCAAACCACTGGTTAGCCACAAAAATAGGATGGCCAGGTTACAGTTTGCTAAGAAGTACTTAAAAGAGCAACCACAGTTCTGGAAAAAGGTCTTGTGGACAGATGAGACGAAGATTAACTTATATCAGAGTGATGGCAAGAGCAAAGTATGGAGGAGAGAAGGAACTGCCCAAGATCCAAAGCATCTGTGAAACACGGTGGTGGGGGTGTTATGGCCTGGGCATGTATGGCTGCTGAAGGTACTGGCTCACTTATCTTCATTGATGATACAACTGCTGATGGTAGTAGCATAATGAATTCTGAAGTGTATAGACACATCCTATCTGCTCAAGTTCAAACAAATGCCTCAAAACTCATTGGCCGACAGTTCATTCTACTGCAAGACAATGATCCCAAACATACTGCAACAATGAAGTTTTTCAAAGCTACAAAATGGTCAATTCTGGAGTGGCCAAGTCAATCACCCGATCTGAACCCAATTGAGCATGCCTTTTATATGCTGAAGAGAAAACTGAAGGGGACTAGCCCCCAAACCAAGCATAAGCTAAAGATGGCTGCAATACAGGCCTGGCAGAGCATCACCAGAGAAGACACCCAGCAACTGGTGATGTCCATGAATCGCAGACTTCAAGCAGTCATTGCATGCAAAGGATATGCAACAAAATACTAAACATGACTACTTTCATTTACATGACATTGCTGTGTCCCAAACATTATGGTACCCTGAAATGTGGGGACTATGTATAAACACAACTGTAATTTCTACATGGTGAAAGCAAAATGTATAAAAATGGCCTTTAATAAAATCTGACAATGTGCACTTTAATCACATGTGATTTTTTTAATATTACAAATGTCAAATTGTGGAGTACAGAGGCAAATAAATAAATGATGGGTCTGTGTCCCAAACATTACGGAGGGCACTGTATATTAGGAACAACAACATTTAATACATGTGGACAGCACGGTGGGGCAGCGATACAGCTGTTGCCGCATGGCGCCAGAGACGCGGGGAAATTGTTCCTGTGTAGGATGGTGCTGATCCACGGGAATCACTGGTCAGCATGGACTCATTGGGCTGAAGGGCCTGTTTCCACGCTGTATCTCTAAAGTAAACAAAACTACATCCAACTTTTAGCCTGTTCTTGGCTGGAGTAGTTATTGCTGGATTTGGTTATCTCAGTGAGTAGTATTTGCAGGAGTATTCCATACATCGCAAATGGTAAAAAAAAAAAAAAATCATAAATACAACCAGGAATTGAATCCAGTACTTACTGATATTTGCTTCTGTCTCTGAATGAGTTCTTCCTTAAAGTGCAGCCATCGCCACCACTTTCCTCTCCTTCTTCACACTCCAGGCTCCGGTTACAGCTTCGAATGGTCTGCAGAATGTTATTCACCGTGGACTCCTTCTCCGTATTATTCAGTCCATCTTTTCCAATTCGCTGCAAAAAGTGTTCCTGGCCACTGTAGTCTGCAATAAACTAGGAACAAGCGTATAATCCCACAATGAGCAGCTGCCACCAAGACCAACCACAAACAAACCATAAAGCTGGAAATTGCATTTTAGAAGAACTGAATGCCAGAAAAGACTTCAAATTCACTGAGCAATCTCGGCATCAGCACAGCTTGAAGTCCGAACCTTGTGGAGGCCTTCCATATACTTGGAGAAATCTAAGTAGCTGCTGCCTATAAACAGTTACTTTATATTCCGTGCTTCATAATGTCTTTGTTTAAGATTCACTTTAAACTCTTTCCACTGAAAGATCTAGATAAAGCATGAGAAGAATGTAACCACCTACATGGATCAGACTGATTGTTCATGATGGACACAAAATGCTGGAGTAAAGGGCCTGTCCCACTGTACGAGGTAATTCTAGAGTTCTCCCGAGTTTTCCTCTGATTCGAACTCGAAGAATGTGCGTAGCGGGTCCGTAGGAATTCGTGGTTGTCTCGAAGCGGCTCGTACGAGTAAAAAGTAACAATTTGTTTCATCACGAGTATTTTTTTACTCGTGGACATTTTTCACAGTGTTGTAAAAACGTCAGGAGTTTACCGGATTTCCCGAGTACCTGCCGTTAGCGTTACGAGCTGCTACGGGACATCCACGAACTCCTAAGGACCCGCTATGGACATTCTCCGAGTTCGAATCAGGGGAAAACACGGGAGAACTCTTGAATTAACTCGTACAATGGGACAGGCCCTTAACTCAGCGGGACAGGCACCATCTCTGGATAGAAGGAATGGGAGTCGATACCCTACTCCAGTCTGTTGTTTTCACACTTTATCCTTCCATATCTCTAGTCTCCCTCTCCCCTGACTCTAAAAAGCTTGACAAAACGTCACCGCTGACTGTCCCGCTGGATTACTCCAGCATTTTGTGTCGGTTTTAACCAGCATCGGCAGCGCCTTCCTATATGATCACAAGGATAAAAAAGATAGGAGTAATTAAAATTCTGCCATCTCAATCTTGCTCCTTTTCTTCCTCCCAGAAGCCTTAATCTGCTATGTGTCTGGTAAGTCCTGTAATTTCCCCAGATTGCACCAAGAAACAATGAACCCATGCCTGCCTTCTCCCCATATCCTTTGATTCCACTAGCCCCTAGAGCTCTATCTAACTCTCTCTTAAATCCATCCAGTGAATTGGCCTCCACTGCCCTCTGTGGCAGGGAATTCCACAAATTCACAACTCTCTGGGTGAAAACGTTTTTTCTCACCTCAGTCTTCTAAGACCGTGACCCCTGGTTCTGGACTCGCCCAACATTGGGAACATTTTTTCCTGCATCTGGCTTGTCCAGTCCTTTTATAATTTTACATGTTTCTATAAGATCCTCCCCCTCATCCTTCTAAACACCAGTGAATACAAGCCTAGTCTTTTCAATCTTTCCTCATATGACAGTCTCGCCATCCCAGGGAACAATCTCGTCAACCTACGCTGCACTGCCTCAAACACAAGCTTGTCCATAAGCACTTACATAAGTTTTTAAAAAATCAGAAAGCAAAACATTTTCCTTTTTGTGGTGTTATATGTTATGTACCTTGAGACACTTTGCTTGTAATTTGAAGTTAGCATCTCTTACGGATGTTGTGATAGACATATAAGATATTGTGAAATAGTAAAAGTGGGAGGAATTTGTAACTGCACGTTAAGGCGTGGTCAGAATCTCCAAGGGACATGCTGCTGTGGCATGAACTTAATGCATTATTTATTTTCATAACGTGTGCAGAATTGCTACCTCAAAGGTGTCCTCCTGAGAATCGCAGCGCGAGTGGAATTTCATCAACGTGGCTGCCCCGTCCAGGGCATCACACAACTCCTTCAGAAAGACTCCACAGAAGGGGACCACTTTGCAGCCGGGGATATGTAGAGCCCGGCTCACCGCTCTCCGGTACTCGGACGACGATTCATGTTGCGCCATCGCATCTTTGAGACTTCTCATCGTTTCAATGTCGGACTGGTCCATAAACTGCCACATCTTCAAAACCTTCCTGGACCTGCAACGGATAACCAACGACAATACAATACAAAGGTGTGGCACGGTGGCACAGCGCTAGAGTTGCTGCATTACAGCACTTGCAGACCCGGGTTCCATCCTGCTGTCTGTACGTCCTCCCTGTGACCCGCATGGGTTTTGTCCGACATTTTCGGTTTTCTCCCACACACCAGAGACGTACAGATTTGTTGGTTAATTGGCTTGGTATAAATGTAAATTATCCCTAGTGTGTATAGGATTGTGTTAATATGCAGGGATCGTTGGTCAGTGTGGACTTGGTGGGCCGAAGGGTCTGTTTCCACGCTAGACTAAATACAACCATAAGATATAGGGGCCATTTGGCCCATCGAGTCTGCTCTACCATTTGGTCATAGAGTCATAAAGTGATACAGTGTGGAAACAGGCCCTTCGGTCCAACTCGCCCACACCGGCCAACAATGTCCCAGCTACACGAGTCCCACTTGCCTGCGCTTGGTCCATATCCCTCCACACCTGTCGTATCCATGTATCTGTCCAGCTGTTCTTAAACGTTGATATAGTCCCAGCCTCAACTACCTCCTCTGGCAGCTTGTTCCATACACCCACCACCCTCTGTGTGAAAAAGCTACCCCTCGGATTCCTATTAAATCCTTTCCCCTTCACCTTGAACCTATGGCCTCTGGTCTCGATTCCCCCACTCTGGGTAAAAGACTCTGTGCATCTACCTGATATATTCCTCTCATGATTTTGTAGACCTCTATAAGATCTCCCCTCATCCTCCTACACTCCATGGAATAGAGACCCAGCATACTCAACCTCTCCCTATAGTTCACACTCTCTGTGAGCTATGTCCTGGCATGTCCATTCTCCTGCCTTCTCCCAGTAACCTTTGATCCCCTTACTAATTAAGATGAAGTGATCATATGATATAGAGAAGCATATGAAGTGATGTTGAAAACATTTTTCTTTGACGAGGCACCCTAATATGCTGGTGAATATAAAAGCCAGAATATCTATTCTTTTGGAAACATATTGCCACAAGCTTCACCGGCTGGTAATATTAGTTCACGGCACAGTGATGAGGTGAAATTACCAATCAATATACATACTTTGCATAAGATGGACACTAAATGCTGGAGTAACTCAGCAGGTCAGGCTGCATCTCTGGAGAGAAGGAATGAGTGTCGTTTCAGGTTGAGACCCTTCTTCAGACTGAGATTCCGGGGAGAGGGAGAGTAGTGACATCTGCTTTGATCTGTCAATTCCACACCTCACCCTTCCATATCTCTCGTCTCCATCTCCCCTGACCCTCACTCCAAAGAAGGTTCTCGACTTGAAACGTCACCCATTCCTTCTCCCTTGAGATGCTGCCTGTCCCGCTGAGTTACTCCAGCATTTTGTGTCTATCTTTGGTTTAATCCAGCATCTGCAGTTCCTCTCTACACATACCTTGCATTTTTTTATTCTACTGATCGTCCGGTCAGCTGAGAAGGTTATTGGCTGCAACCTTCCCTCCATTGATGAACTGCACACTGCAAGGGCCAGGAAGCGAGCGGGCAAGATCATCTCTGACCCCTCTCACCCTGGCCACAAACTCTTTGAATCACTTCCCTCTGGAAGGCGACCGTCAAAGCTGCCACAGCCAGACATGAAAACAGCTTTTATCCACAAGTAGTAGCTCTACTCAATAACCAAAAATCTGTAGCCTCCTTTTGCTCTGGTATTTTATTTAATTCACATGTTTAATCAATAATATTTTATTCTTAATGTTTTAATGTTTTATGTTTAATTCTTAATTGTTAACTATGTCGTGTTGTTACTTGCGAGCGGAGCACCAAGGCAAATTCCTTGTATGTGAACATACTTGGCCAATAAACGTATTCATACTTAAGAGATAAAAGCTCTTGGATAACAGTGATATCTGCCTGAGTGGGAGGTTCCTGACAAGGAGGTCCTACCTCTCTACCTGGGCTACGCAAACAAAGAGATTGCAAATGGAGTTGAATACAGGATGACCTGCACGGGGGTCTATAATTGCACTGAATTGGATGAACAATATGTGCAAAATGATATTGTCATTAAAATCTTGAAAAATTGGAATTAGGAAACCCCAGTCTCATCAGACTGGAAAATTGCTGTGGGCAATTTCACACTGATGATACCCCTTACCCTCTGCCCACTTGTGCATAGAAATTGGGAGGTCATGTTGCAGTTGTATAAGGCGTTGGTGAGGCCGTATTTAGAATATTGTGTTCAGTTCTGGGCACCATGTTATAGGAAAGATGTTGTCAAGCTGGAAAGGCTAAGGAGAAAATCTACAAGGACGTTGCCAGGACTAGAGGACCTGAACTACAGGGAGAGGTTGAGTTGGCTGGGACTCTATTCCTTGGAGCGCAGAAAGTGAGCGGTGATCTTATAGAGGTGTATAAAATCATGAGTGGAATAGATCGGGTAGATGCACGGAGTCTCTTGCCCAGTGTTGATGAATCGAGGACCAGAACAGATAGGTGAAGAGGAAATGCTTTAATAGGAATCTGGGGGATAACTTTTTCACACACTGTGTATGGAACAAGCTGCCAGAGGAGGTAGTTGAGGCTGGGACTGCCCACAACATTTAAGAAACAGTTAGACAGGTACATGGCTAGGACAGGTTTGGAGGGATATGGACCAAATGCAGGCAGGTAGGACTAGTGTAGCTGGGACATGTTGGCCGGTGTGGGCAAGTTAGACTGAAGGGCCTGTTTCCACATTCTATCACTCTATGACTTTCCATTGGAATCAGTGGACGACCGGAGCAGCATCATGTGTTTTGGTGTGTAGCCACAGACCAAGGTCACCACTACACAAATAAAATTCACCCGCGGCTTCATTTTTGGTACAAAATTGGAATTACATGTTCAAGGTACAACCAAACCTTGTAGCTTCAACATCAGACACCGTTGGGCCACAGGGTTCATCTACACAAGGCATGATGTCCCACATTAGTATGTTTGAAAATGATGCTAAGCATTATTTTTTCATATTTTTCAACATTGCTGGAACCCATACGATTCCTAAAATGGAGGTGAAATTCCTGGATAGACACAAAAAGCTGGAGTAACTCAGCGGGACAGGCAGCATCTCTGGAGAGAAGGAATGGGAGATATTTCGGGTCGAAACCCTTCTTCAGACTGAGAGTCAGGGGAGAGGGAAACAAGAAATATAGACGGTGATGTAGAGTGATATAGAACAAAAAGAATAAAAGATATGCAGAAGAGTAATGATGATATAGGATATTGTTAGTTATTTGCTAGGTAAGAACGAGAAGCTGGTGCGACTCGGGCTGGAGAGGGATGTAGAGAGAGGAGATGCAGCAGTTACTTGAAGTTACCACTGAAGTATTTTGTTGGTTCACATGCTTGATCAATGAGGTTTTATCATTAATGTTTTATTATTTTAATGTTTAGTGTTTTCTGAGTCATTCGTAACTGTCACTGTATGCCCTGTTGTTACTTGTGGGCAGAGCACCAAGGCAAATTCATTGTATGTGAATAATTGGCCAATAAACTTACTTACTTACTTACTTATAGAGTGGAGGTGCAGAACCTGGCGGACTGGTGCTCACGGAACAACTTGTCGCTAAACACCTCCAAGACCAAGGGGCTGATTATCGACTTCAGGAGGTCCCAGAATGGGGAATACGCCCCAATCTCCATCTACAGAGACAGTGTGGAGAGAGTGTCCAGCTTCAAGTTTCTGGGCACTCACATCTCAGAGGACCTCACATGGTCCACCAACACCGCTGCGCTGGTCAAAAAGGCAACGACTGTTCTTCCTAAGAATATTGAAACGGGCTGGTCTGCCCCAACAGCTGCTGACGACCTTCTACCGCTGCACCACAGAGAGCACATTAACGTATATCTCCGTGTGGTATCTCAGCTGCACGGAGGCGGAGAGGAGAGCTCTTCAGCGCGTTGTCCACAGAGCGCAACAGATTATTGGGACACCGCTACCAGCCTTGGAGGGCATCTACCACACACGGTGCTCAGGAAGGCCGTTAGCATACATAAAGACTCCTCTCACCCTTGTAATGGACTGTTCGAACTACTCCCTTCCGGCAGACGTTACAAGGCCTTCTACGCCCGCACCACCAGACTCAGGAACAGCTTCATTCCCAGAGCTATAGCGGCTCTGAACCGGCCCTGCTGAGTACCCCCCACCCCCATGGACTGTCTCCCCCGGCCTCGCACGTTAGTCTGTGTTGATTTTACTGGTCTAATGTTCGTTTTTACAAACCTTGTTCTCGGGGTATTTAAACCTAAATTTTATTTGTCGATTAAGTTATGACATCGGATGGAAGTTGCAAACCAAATCTCGTTGCACTTATGTGTAATGACAATAAAATATATTATTATTATTATTATTATTATTACTTAGAAAAATCAAAATTTCATACCTCTGGACTGTAAGATGCCCAAGTGAAATATGAGATGTTGTTTCTCCAATTTGTGTTTAACCTCACTCTGACAAAGGAGGAGGCCTCGGACAGAAAGATCTGTGTAGGAATTGGTAGGGGAATTAAAGTGTTTGGCAACCGGGGAGGTCAGATAGGTCCAGGAGGACTGCGTGAAGGTGTTTAGCGAAAGTCTATGCTTGGTCGGGCCGATGTATGAGGGGCCACTTCTTGAACAACCGATACAGTAGATATTCAGTAAATTCCTGTACTTGGACTGTAGGATCTGTAGAACAGCTTCCTTCCTCATACATATGGAGAACTTGAATACAGTGAACATGTTTGGAAATGAAATCCACCATCATCCCAAACTGTTGATTTTAATATAAAATGATTGCATAATCTATCAATGCTGGATTCTTCCTTCGATTCATGCAGAACTAAAGCTGTATCCAAAGTAATTCTTGAATCAGTGCCAAAGGAAAAAGATCATGATCAAAGTAGATTGTACCTAACATGGAAAAATGCATTCATAGTGTACTTTGAACGTCTTCCAGTGAAATAATAAATCAACAATACCTGAGGCCTGCCAGGAATTCCATCACAGCGTTGTAATTACCCATGTTCCAGCAGCATTTGGCCACGTGAACCAAATGCGAGAACACTTCTCTCTTCTCTTCCATGGAGCCAGCAGTAAGGATCAGCCATGTAACCCAGGAGCTCACCTGAAAGAGGAGTGTTCATTCATTAGAGCACGGAAATCCTAAACCGCGCCTTGCATTGAAACAATGACTAACTGTAATATTGATTACCGTATGTATAGAAACGCATCATTAAACAAAGGCCTAGAAGTGGTCGATATGAAGATCCAAAAATGACTTCCCCAATGTGTTCTCCTCATGCTCTCACCAGTTGAAACATGTCTCCAAGAACGCTCACCAACCTCAGCAGATGCATCATAACTTTGTTTGGCAACAGCTCTGTCCAAGACTGCAGGGGAATGTAGAGTTGTGGATGTAGCTCAATCCATCACACAGACCTGCTTCTACTCATCAACTCTATCCACACATCACGCTGCCCCAGGAAAGCAGCCACTCATCTACTCCATTCTCCCATCGAGTAGAAGGTACAAAAGCCTGAAAGCACACACCACTAGATTCGGGAACAGCTTCTTCCACACTGTTTAGTTTCCTTTGGTTTAGTTTAGAGATACAGCGTAGAAACAAGCCCTTTGGCCCACCGAGTCCAGCGCCGACCGACCAACCCCACGTACTAACACTCTCCTACACACACTAGGGACAATTTACAATTATACCAAGCCAATTAACCTACAAACCTGTACTTCTTTGGAGTGTGGGAGAAAACCGGACCACCCGGAGAAAACCCATGCAAGTCACAGGGAGAACATACAAACTCCGTACAGACAAGCACCCATGGTCAGGATCGTACCTGGGTCTCCAGTGCTGTAAGGTAGCGACTCTATCCATTGTGCTGCCCCATTATCTGACTACTAAACCATACCCTCATAAACTAGGGGGTAGTCCCAATCCTCCAAATGACCTCATTGCAAACCTTGGTTTAATGGCTTGATTGAACTCGTAATTGTAGAATTTGACTGGACAACACAAAGCTTGTTATACATGAATTAACCAATTAATAAACCAATATCAATTGTTCCATTTCAATGAACACTATAAAAAATGCACAGACTCATAATCTTTGTTTATTGTTTGTGGGCCTTGATATGTGGCAATTAGCAGCAGTGTACACTCGGAGAATAATTATCAAACCTTAAAATAATTCATTTGGTTTGGAGTTCACGACACGAGGGCAACTTAAGTCCAAATTCATTCCTGTTCTTCCCGCCCTTCAACTGCATAACTTTCTTTGCGTCACCCATTATTGACATACTGTGGTCACCATTAGCCAGAAGGTCACCTAGTCAGCAAGATCAATTTCATGGGCACCAACTAACGCACTCAAAAGCCCTTCTTCAACCGACTGGTCAAAGCTAATACCTAAACTGATCCAGCTGTATAAACAGCATTCAGGACTGTACAACCTCAGCAGCCACTATGCTGTTTTAATGTCTATCTTTGGTTTAAACCAACATCTGCAGTTCATTCCTACACACTCCATTCGAGCCCGTTGCATTCCACAGGTCCACTCTCAGGAAGGCTGGTCTTACGTCTGTCACTGTAACCGCTGGTGCAGGCGCAGACCAGACTGCTGGAAAGAGCGACGCTCCTTCATTGACCTCCTGTTCAAAAAGTGGACGCAGAATGCATTGAGTTCATCTGCCATTGCTTTGTAGCCCGTTATAGTGTGCAGGCCTTGCTGCTGTCAACAGGTATCCGTGTAACTGCCTCTGGTCATCCTTAACGGTTGTATATAGAGTTCCTGTGCCGCCCAGATCCCTTGCCTTAAAGGCCGCAGATTTGGACTTCACCTGGGAGTGGACCTCACGGTTGATCCATGATTTCCGTCTGGGGATTATACATGTTTCTAAACACCTGTTTTCACTTTTTTATGATGAGGTATGTGTGTAGATTGATGATTAAAAAAAAAGAGTTGTATCCATTTTAGAATAAGGCTGTAACGTAACAACATGTGGAAAAAGTGAAGGGGCCCGAAATACTTTCTGTAACTGTGACGTAACTCCATTCAATACACAACTCCCTGAATGATGAAGGCCAATGTGCCAAAAGTCTTCTCCGCCACCCTATCTACATGCGGCACCACTTGCGGGGAACGGTGTACTTGGACTCCTGGATCCCTCTGCTCTCCGCTACTTACAGTGAATCGGTCGTCACGTTACAGGCCTTACTCAAACTGGGGAAAAGAGCGGTGGAAAATCAAGGCCCTTGTGCCAATTATCTTATTTCCATTCATGGAAAATAACTGCATTTAGAACAACAATGTGACTTAGAACTATATTTCTTTGTGCAGAAATGTAGAGACCACACTGACTAATTGAGAGATCAAGAACACCAGTATAAATTCTGATTCACAATAAAAACATCAAATATTGTTTATCTTAGTCACATCCTTAGCAGAGACTACAATTCAGTCTGCACGCTGAATCCTGAGGTTTTAAGCTGGGAGGCCATGCCGGAGTTATATAAATACTAGTCGGGCCACAACTGGAGGACCATATATAGCCATGGTCATCACATTACAGGAAAGAGCTGATGGCAGGGTGTGGGGGCAGCTTTACAAGAACGCTGTCAAGACTATGGAACGTTGGCCATGAACAGAAACTAGAGAAGCTGCAGTCACTTTCTTTGGAAGACGAGAGGTTTCGGTGATATTAAACAATTGAGTGCAAATTCTAAGAGCCATAGGTGAAACACAGTGGAAGGGCAAATACTGCCACGTCTTAATTATTGATCCGTCACGCAGAGATTCAAGGCAACGGGTGAAAAGAGTGGGGGAGGTTAGAAATGTTGATTTTCATTTAAAGTGATAGGTTTCTGGAACTCACTTCCTCAAAGGGTGGTCAAGGCAAAACCATGATACTCAAATGAACTTGGTTGAGAATGTATGGCTCCCTAGCATCAGGACTACAAATCAGAAGCTGGGATTAGTCCAGATTTTCTTTTGGCTCACATACAGATGTGCTCACCCTTTGTCCCATAAATTTCTGTAATAGCTAATTAAATAGCTAGCCTTACATTTACTGAAGTGAAAGAGAAGGAATAAAATGCATATAAATATCCAACTATAGGCAAAATGAAGAGCCCACATGGAAAATTAATTATATATCATAAGGCCATAAGTGATAGGAGCAGAATTAGGCCATTCAGCCCATCAAGTCTACTCCGGCATTCAATCATGGCTGATCTATCGCTCCCTCCGAACCCCATTCTCTTGCCTTCTCCTCATAACCCCTGACACCCGTGGTAATCAAGAATCTATCCATTTCTGCCTTAAATATCTCCATTGACTTGGCCTCCACAGCCTTCTGTGGCAAATAATTCCACAGATTCACCACCCTCGGACCAAAGAAATTAATCCTCATCTCCTTCCTAAATGAACGTCCTTTAATTCTGAGGCTATGACCTCTAGTCCTAGACTCTCCCACTAGTGGAAACATCCTCTCCACATCGACTCTATCCAAGCCTTTCACTATTTGGTAATTTTCAATGAGGTTCCCCCTCAGCCTTTAATTAGCATGATGCCATGGAGAAACGGCCATGAAGGAACCGCAGATGCTGGTTTACACCGAAGAGAGACACAAAATGCTGGAGTAACTCAGTGGGACAGGCAGCATCTCTGGATGGAAGGAATGGGTGACATTTTGGGTTGAGACCCTTCTTCAGACTCTAGGCAGGGGAGAGAGAGACACAGAGATAAAGATGGGTAAAGTGTGTGAAAACAAGACATCAAAAGAGATGGAGAACAAGGAAAATGTGGACTAGAGCATTGGTAGCTAGGAGAAAAGCAAACAGAGATAAAATGTAATCGGGGGCAGTCAAACTGGTCGGAGATACTGGGAAGGAGGAGGGATGGAGAGAGAAGGAACACAAGGGTTACTTGAAGTTAGAGAAGTCAACTTTCATACCGCTGGGGTGTGAGCCATGGATATATCCTGTGGGAGGTCAGGCAAGACACACCTTATCCACGGTGCAGAGTCAAGCACACCAAGATTCAAGATTCAAGAGAGTTTATTGTCATGTGTCCCTGATAGGACAATGACATTCTTGCTTTGCTTCAGCACAACAGAATATTGTTGGCATGAATACAAAACAGATCAGTGTGTCCATATACCATTATATAAACATATACACACATCAATAAATAAACTGATAAAGTGCAAATAAACAGATAATTGGCTATTAATGGGGGTACACAAAAAGCTGGAGAAACTCAGCGGGTGCAGCAGCATCTAAGGAGCGAAGGAGATAGGCGACGTTTCGGGTCGAGACCCTTCTTCAGACTGGTCAGGGATCAGGGAAACGAGAGATATAGACGGTGATGTGGAGAGATAAGGAACAATGAGTGAAAGATATGCAAAAAAGTATCGGTGATAAAGGGAACAAGCCATTGTAAGCTGTTTGTGGTGTGAAAATGAGAAGCTGGTGCGACTGGGGTGGGGGAGGGAGATAGAGATAGAGGGAATGCCAGGGCCCGAGGGCTGAGGGAGAGGTGGGAAGGGGAGGAGACAGCAAGGGTTAACAGAATTGAGAAAATTCAATATTCAGGCCCAAAGGATGCAGACTCCCCAAGCGGAATATGAGGTGCTGTTCCTCCAGCTTGCGGTGTTGCTCACTCTGGCCGTGGAGGAGGCCCAGGACCGAGAGGTCGGATGTGGAATGGGAGGGGGAGTTGAAGTGCTGAGCCACCGGGAGGTCGGGTTGGTTATTGCGGACCGAGCGGAGGTGTTCGGCGAAGCGATCGCCAAGCCTCCGCTTGGTTTCACCGATATAGATCATCTGGCATCTGGAGCAGCGGATGCAGTAGATGAGGTTGGAGGAGGTGCAGGTGAACCTCTGTCGGACCTGGAAGGACTACTTGGGTCCCTGAAAGGAGTGGAGGGGGGAGGTGAAGGGACAAGTGTTGCATTTCTTGCGGTTGCAAGGGAAAGTGCCCGGGGAAGGGGTAGAGTGGGAGGGGAGGGAAGAATGGACAAGGGAGTTGCGGAGGGAGCGGTCTTTGCGGAAGGCAGACAGGGGGGAGATGGGAAGATGTGGCAGGTGGAGGGGTCACGTTGGAGGTGGCGAAACTGGCGGAGGACTATATGTTGTATTTGCCGGCTGGTGGGGTGAAAGGTGAGGACCAGGGGGACTCTGCCCTGTTTGCGAGTGGGGGAATGGGGAGCGAGGGCAGTGTTGCGGGGTATGGAGGAGACCCTGGTGCGAGCCTCATCAATAGTGGGGGAGGGGAATCCCCGTTCTCTGAAGAATGAGGCCATTTGTGATGATTGGCTATTAATGTTCTGTTTGAGTTGAGTTCAATAGCCTGATGACCGTGAAGAAGAAGCTGTTTCTGAACCGGGTCGTTGCAGTCTTCAGGCTCCTGTACCTTCTACCTGAAGGTAGCAGGGAGATGAGTGAGTGGGCAGGATGGTGTAGGTCCTTGATGATGCTGCCAGCCTTTTTGAGGCAGCAACTGCGATAGATCCCCTCGATGGTGGGGAGGTCAGAGCCGATGATGGACTGGGCAGTGTTTACTGCTTTTTGCAGTCTTTTCCGCTCCTGGGCGCTCAAGTTGCCGAACCAAGCCACGATGCAACCGGTCAGCAAGCTCTCTACTGTGCACCTGTAGAAGTTAAAGAGAGAGTCCTCTTCGACAGACCGACTCTCCGCGCCATCATCTCCCACCAATAACCATGACAACCAACCTACATGAGGGGTTTGGTACCATGTTAAGCTGCTCCAGGTCCTGAACTGCAAACAGCTGAGGTTGACAGATGTATTTTCTAGGGGTGAATATATAAAGAATCCTATTGGACAAGTTGGTTCTTTTCAGAGGAATATGGTCTCCATTTATTGAATATCTAAAGGGTCAAAATGACTCGGTACGAGAGCCTGACTGAAGCCTGAATAATGGAATAGATGAAGAAATACATATAACAAATCATGGATATATCTCCAATGATGGATAACTTTTTTAATACTCCATTCATTCCTACTCTTACTTTATTTTTCTCTATCTTTTCTTACCTGTAAAAAAAAGTATAGAAATATATAAGACATAATTGTATGTGAGAAGTATACTCTATTAATATGTACTTATGTCTAATAAAAATATTTAACAAAAAAAAAGAATATATAAAGAAGGGTAGCAGGCACCATGTCTCGTGTCAATGAAATGTATCAAGTTGGCATCCGTTCAGTCTAACCAGACAGACAAATACTACACCACAGGATTAGATGTGTGACTCCAATGCTCCTGTGCTCAGATATATATCCAAGACTATCAGCTTACACGACTGGGTAACTGAACAAATCATTATCAAGTTTTATAGATGTTTTCCAAGCACAAATGATAACCAAATAGTACATTTCTGTTATTATATTGGCTGCATTATTTTGATTTTGGGTCAAAAACTGTGAAGTTTGCCGTGCCAGGCCATTTACAGTTGAACCAGAACTGCTTTCATTGAGCACAACTGTGGGCAAGAAGGTACACAAAAGGCTGGAGAAACTCAGCGGGTGCAGCAGCATCTAAGGAGCGAAGGAGATAGGCGACGTTTCGGGTCGAGACCCTTCTTCAGACAAGAAGAGACTGCTGGCACAGATTGGATTTCAAGCTGGTTTGTCAAGGTGGGGGCAGTAACTCACGGCACTCACTCACCTCAGCAACTTAATGTGTGCTCTGATCTGAAATGATAACTCCCCCTCCACCATTATTGCCGGGCCTGATGAGGAACTACAGAATATTCCACTTTTATCACGGTTTACAAATTCATCGCAGGAGACCCGTAGGGCATGAACTCACCCCAGGAAACTGACGAAGGAAACAGAAACAGCGGTGGCCTAATCTGCCCCTCAAGCTTCCTCTATAGTTCACTAAGATTATAACTGATCCAAACTTGGCCTTAGCAGCACACCCCACGCTCTCTCCCCACACCCCTTTGACACCCCTCGGGGTGGCACGGTGGCGCAGCGGTAGAGTTACTGCCTTACAGCACCAGAGACCCAGGTTCGATCCTGACTACAGGTTCTGTCTGTGTGGAGTTTGTACGTTCTCGCCGTGACCTGTGTGCGTATTCTCCAGGTGCTTCGGTTTCCTCCCACACTCTAGAGATGTACGGGTTTGTAGATTAATGGCTTTGGTAACAAAGATTACAAATTGTCGCTAGTGTGTGTAGGATAGTGTTAGTGTGCGGGTATCGCTGATCAGCATGGACTCGATGGGCCGAAGGGTCTGATTCCCTGCTGTGTCTCTAAACTAAACCATTCCCTTGTATCTTTATGCCTGCCCATCTCCAACTTGAAAATATTCCGTGATATAATTTGCCCAATTTTCGAGTGTTGAGAATTGGAAAGTTTCACAATCTCCGATTCATGAAATTTGTTGAGCTGAATGAAAGATACAGCATGGAAGCAGGTACATTGGCTAACCGAGTCCACGTGGATGATTGATCACTCATTCACAACAGTGCTATGTTGTTCCATATTCTCATCATCTCTCTACGACACTACGAGGCCAGTTTACAAACACACATGTCTTTGGGATGCGGGAGAACACTGGATCACCCAGGGGAAACCCATGCAGTCACAGGGAGAATGCGCAAGCTCCACACAGACACAGCACCCGAGGTCAGGTTCAAACCAGGGTCTCAATGCCCAGAAACGGGTGGAACACAGGCCCAGCGGTGGAGGTTCAACCTTAAGGGCCTGTCCCACTTGGGCGACATTTGCGCATCATTTACACAACATGTAGTTGACTATAGTTGACTATAGGTGCTTTCTGTATGGAGTTTGTACGTTCTTCCTGTGATGATGTGGGTTTTCTACGGCTACTCCTATTTCCTTCCACATTCCAAAGGCGTACAGGTTTGTAGGTTAATTGCCTTCTGTAAACATAGAAACATAGAAACATAGAAAATAGGTGCAGGAGTAGGCCATTCGGCCTTTCGAGCCTGCGCCGCCATTCAATATGATCATGGCTGATCATCCAACTCAGTATCCTGTACCTGCCTTCCCTCCATACCCCATGATCCCTTTAGCCACTAGGGCCACATCTAACTCCCTTTTAAATATAGCCAATGAAGTGGCCTCAACTTCCTTCTGTGGCAGAGAATTCCAGAGACTCACCACTCTCTGTGTGAAAAATGTTTTTCTCATCTTGGTCCTAAAAGATTTCCCCCTTATCCTTAAACTGTGACCCCTTTTTCTGGACTTCCCCAACATCGGGAACAATCTTCCTGTATCTAGCCTGTCCAACGCCTTAAGAATTTTGTAAGTTTCTATAAGATCCCCCTTCAATCTCCTAAATTCCAGCGAGTACAAGCCGAGTCTATCCAGTCTTTCTTCATATGAAAGTCCTGACATCCCAGGAATCAGTCTGGTGAACCCTTTCTGCTCACTCTATGGCAAGAATGTCTTTCCTCAGATTTGGAGCCCAAAACTGTACGCAATACTCCAGGTGTGGTCTCACCATGACCATGTACAACTGCAGTAGAACCTCTCTGCTCCTATACTCAAATCCTTTTGCTATGAATGCTAACATACCATTCGCTTTCTTCACAGCCTGCTGCACCTGCATGCCTACTTTCAATGACTGGTGTACCATGACACCCAGGTCTCGTTGCATCTCCCCTTTTCCTAATCGGCCACCATTCAGATAATAAATTGCCCCTAGTGTGTAGGATAGAACTAGTGTACGGGTGATCGCTGGTGGGCCGCAGGGGCTGTTTCCATGTTGTATCTCTAAACTAAAGTAAACTAAACTCTGGCGCTATTCGGCTGCGGTTTTATCACTGTGTCACCCCATCTCTGTCTGAAATGGAGGGAACCACTATTATGTAACAATGGTCCCTTCTTCTAGATTCAACCACAATGGACACACACTCTGCCAATCCCCTTTAAGAATCTTATCCATTTCAGTAAGATCTAAGATCATTGGAGTATAGGTCTAACGGGTGGCATGGTGGCGCAGCGGTAGAGTTGCTGCCTGACAGCGCCAGAGACCCGGTATCGATCGAGACCACGGGTGCTGTCTGAATGGAGTTTGTACGCTCTCCCCACGTGGGTTTTCTCCAAGATCTTCGGCTTCCTCCCACACTCCAAAGACGTGCAGGTTTGTAGGTTAATTGGCTTGGTAAATGTAATAATTGTCCCTAGTGGGTGTAGGATGGTGTTTAATCGTGATTTGTACATGACCCTCCTAACTTCCAGTAGGGTGCCTGGTGGACACTTCGAGAGTAATGACCACGAGATACAAGGCACATCAGGCATGACGAGTAGAAAGAGCTGCCCCGTCCACAAAATGAGATTGTGTGTAATAAACGGATTTAGTTTAGTTTAGAGAGGGGGCATGGAAACCGGTTCATCGGCCCACCGAGCCCAAGACAACCATTGCTCACCCGTTCACACGTGCTCTTTGTTATCCCACTTTCTTATCCACGTCTAACACCCTTGGGGCAATTTACAGAGGTCAATTAACCTAAAACTCCGCTCATCTTTGGGATGTGGGAGGAAACCGATGCACCCAGAGGAAACCCACACAGTTACGGGGAGAGCGTGCAAGCCCACACGGACAGCAGCTGAGGTCAGGATCAAACTAGAGTCTCTGGCACCATCAGGCAGCAGCTCTACCCGCTGCGCCACTGTGCCGCCCGATTAATTTCGATGCACTTTGAATTTTGCCTCTCCTGTAAGAGTCATAGTTTTAATTGAGGAATTCCTTCCACTCTTACAATTTCATGTTGTTTGCTGAAGGCTGTTGTAACAGTTTCGCACCCGGCTTCGAATGCTGTCAGGTCACGCTGCAGAGTTCAAATGTTTAATGACCGACATTCTCTGCATTACTGGAAGTTCTGCATTACTGGAAGTAATCCATCCTCTCTGTACACAGAGCCAGAACACTTACTTACTGAAGTGACCACTGGTGCCACAAAGTACATTCTTACAAACAGACATCACGGAGTAGACTATGGAGACTGAGCTTAGCAGTCTCCATAGATCATGGACAAGTCGCGGGTAGCGACAAGTCTACAAAGCCACATGGCAATAATCCCACCTCACATTTCATGCCCAATTAGGTTATAAGCACAATTGCAAAAGACAACTGTCAACATTTTTTGTAACTGCAAGTGTACAGTTGTAAAGAGCAACGTCAAAGCCAATTAAAACCAAGCAGGGCACACTTGAAGCACTCACAGTCAAAATTAAAATGAAGCAAATGCAGTCCAAATTGAACTGACTGACATATTAAAATCCAACGCCATTCCCAGTGTGATGCTCAAATAACCTAGTTGATGCAGAATATGAAGGGAGGTCAGTCCAAGTGTTGAAAATAGGCCACAGACGTAAAACAACATCTGGTAACGATGAAGCAATTTTCAATTATTATTGAAATAAATTGCTGTTCCCTGCAATCCTGGCATTTATGGCTCCTGTAGTCGAGGATTAAACCACCAAAAATGCAGAAATTATATTCATCTTTAGTACATAAGTCAGCTTCTAAGTTAGCACTTCAACCTGGCAAACGTTGTAGCCTCGGTGCTTGGTCTTTGATGAATTCAGGCATATTTTCCGCTCCGCCATCACACGCAGACTGATAATACAACAAGCTGTATTCAACCCTCCAACCGCTTGCTCCGCCATCAGGGCCTCAGCGAGACGGTGACGGAGGACACGACAAGAAAAGTCGCATCCCCCCGAAGGGAGAGGCTAAAACCTTGTTTCTCCACCCTCCCCCCCCCCAAACACACACACATACACAGCCTAATAAACCAAAATAATCACTAAAACAGACACAAGAAGACAAAAATAAAATAAAAAACAGACGGACTGCCAGGCAGCGCCGCCACTTCACTTGTACCCATTTCACTTGCATTTGACCTTCCGAAATGCATCATGGATCATGGGTCATGGAAACTTTATTGTCAGTCAGACCTTGCGGTCTGAACGAAATGTCGTTGCCTGCAGTCATACATATAGTAAATAACAAAACACACAATAAACACATATTTAACATCCACCACAGTGAGTCCACCAGACACCTCCTCACTGTGATGGAAGGCAAATCTTAAGTCTTTGTCTCTTCCCTTCTTCCTCTTCCTCTGCGCTGAGGCGATCCAGGCCTATCACCATCTCTCACTTAACTCTAGGTAACCTTCCTCACTATCCACAACTGCAAATTTTTAACAAGACACCAAATTTGTTTATCCAATTCATTGTTATTTACTACAAACAGTGGTGGTCTCAGAACTGATCCTTGTGAAACACTACTGGCCACAGACCCCCAGTCAGAAAAACACCCCTCCACAACTACCCTCTGTAGTTTATGACAAAGTAAATGTTGTGACCATACTAGCTCATCACACATCCTATGAAACTTAATCTTCGATATGAGGTGGTTGCGAGTTGTAAACAAAGGGGGCTTTCTATAATATTGTCACTATCTTAGTGATATTTGTGGAATTCCTTGCCACAGAAGGCTGTGGAGGCCAATACAATGGATATTTTTAGGGCAGAGATGGATCGACACTTCGTTAGTATGGGTGTCAGGGGTTACGGCGAGAAGAGTCAAGAGTCTTTTATTGTCGTATGTCCCGGATGGGGCAATAACATTCTTACTTGCTGCAGGACACCAGAATATGTGAATATGTAAACATAGGACATAACGGGGGAAGAGAAAAAAAAGTTTCAATAAATAACAAATATAGTGCAAATAACAAATAATAATATAGTCGTTTGCAGTTCAGAGCTCATAGCTTATTTGTTGTGTTTAATAGCCTGATGGCTGTGGGGAAGAAGCTGTTCCTGAACCTGGATGTTACGTTCTTCAGCACTTCAGCAAAAAAAAAAAACTATGTGGTGAATAAACCACAAACGGATCCACCTGAATGATGGGCAGCTGCATTGGAACTCACCAACCTGCAACTTCATGCCAAACCAGCGCCACAGAATATTGAATGTACACAATATCACGATTTTTAGAAGTTAGAATGGAATACTGTTGCTGAACAGTTCACCTGTCCTAGAAAAAAACCTCGATCCATTCGTTGAAAAATCCAATTTTTTCTTAAGTCTGAAATTAAAAAAAAAAGTTTAAAGCAGTTTCCCATCTGGATTAAAAGGGCATCAATAATACCGGTGCCTAAGAAGAGTAAGGTGACGTGCCTCAATGACTACTGACCAGTGGCACTAATGTCCGCGCTGATGGAATGTTTTAAGAGTGTGTAGGAAGGAACTGCAGATGCTGGTTTAAACCAAAGATAGACACAAAAAGCTGGAGTAACTCAGCGGGAGAGGTTGAAGAAATGTCTCGACCCCAATCGTCACCCATTCCTTCTCTCCAGAGATGTTGCCTGTCCCACTGAGTTACTCCAGCTTTGACTGTTTTAAGAGGTAGTTTATGGTGCATTTCAACTCCTACCTCAACAGGAACTTGGACCCATTACAGTTTACCCACCACCACAACAGGAGGATGCGATCCCACTGGCTCTCCACTCTGCACTGGACCACTTGGACAATAAAAGGGCATACGTCAGGCTTGTGTTTACACACCACAGCTCGGCGTGCAATACCATCATCCCCTCCAAGCTGGTTATCAAACTCACGCAACTGGGTCTCTGCGCATCTCTCTGCAACTGGATCCTCAACTTCCTCATTAACAGACCACGATCTTTACAAATTAGCAGCAACGCTTCCTCCTCTCAGTACAGAAGCACCTCAGGGCTGTGTGCTCAGCCCCCTGCTCTACTCACTCTATTACCATGACTGTAGCCGGCACAGTTCCAACCCCATCTTCAAATTCGCTGACGACGCCACCGTTGTTGGACGAATTACAGATGACTATGAATCAGAGTATAGGAGGGAGATCGATCGATTGACTAAACAACAATCCTGCTCTCAATAAATCCTACTCTCAGTAAAATCAGGGAACTGATTGTTCTCTTTGGCAGAGGAAGGAGGAGGAACCATAAACCTATCCTTATCGATGGGACGACTGCAGAGAAGCAAAAGCTTAAAGGGCCTGTCCCACTTGGCCATTTTTTCGGCGACTGCCGGCATTATTGACTGACGTGTCAGGTCGCTGAACGATGACAGTTGCAAAAACGTTGTGAGCTCTGCCCAGCCCATCACGGGTTCTGACCTCTCCACCATCAAAGGATTCTACATGAGTTGCTGCCTCAAGAAGACAGCCAGCGTCATCAGAGACCCACACCACCCTGGCCACACACTCATTTCACCCCTGCCATCGGGAAGAAGGTACAGGAGCCTGGAAACTCTAATGTCCAGGTTCAGGAACAGCTTCTTCCCTACAGCCATCAGCCTGTTAAACATAACAACTTCCAAATAAATATATATGTAAATATATACATATGCACACTGAACTTCTTTGTTGTTTATTATTGAATAGTTTCCAGAATAGTCAAGTCGAGTCAGGTCAGGTTTATTTGTCACATACACATACACATGTGCAGTGAGATGAAAGTGGCAATGCCTGTGGATTGTGCAAAACACTTCAGAACAGAATGGAACAGAATCAGTATTTACATGTAAGAGAAAAAAATTAGAAAAGACACAACGCAACAGTAAATTAGTCGTCCCTGGTGAGATCAGAGTTCACAGTCCTGATGGCCTGTGGGAAGAAACTCCTTCTCATCCTCTCCGTTTTCACAGTGTGACAGCGGAGGCGTTTGCCTGACCCTAGCAGCTGGAACAGTCCGTTGCTGGGGTGGTAGGGGTCCCCCATAATGTTAATACTAATACATAATAATACTATATTTACATATCTGTTTTGATGCTGCAAGTAAAAATGTCATTGTCTAGTTTTGGGACACATGACAATACGGCACCCTTGACTATTGACTTGCATCTGGTCGAGCGTGTAGCTGCCTACTCAAGAGATTGACTTCTTCGACACGTCGACCAATATTGGATTACAAAAGCAGCCGCATAAGACAAGGAGACAATCCTTCAGCAGTGGGTGACGGTGGCATTGCCATGACCAGTAGCTTGTAACTAATTACTGAACATTTCAACAGCTTGCTGGATGTTCACCAAATGACAAACGCCTCAGCAATGTCCAGTCAAATTGTTCTTAAGGTCAGAAGTCATAAGGCCAGAAGTGATGGGAGTAGAATTAGGCCATTCAGTCTGTGAGATATTACGGCTTTAGCAAGTAGATAGAAACAAAGCACAGGTTTTCAGTACACGCTGTAGCCAGTGTGGGCCCTCTTTATTTTACAAAGGTACACTGTGCATACTCTCACATCTCTCTCTCCTGACCCCTTCCCATAACCTCAGACACCTATTCTAATGGGTTTCTAGGGGTTATTGATTGGGGACGATCACCCATGATCATAATGAATGGCGGTGCTGGCTCGAAGGGCCAAATGGCCTCCTCCTGCACCTATTTTTTAAGTTTCTATGTTTCTAATCAGGAATCTATCTCTGCCTTAAATATATCGACTGACTTGGCCTCCACAGCCTTCTGTGGCAAAGACAGAACTGCTTTAGTAGTTGCAGGCCACTAGAAATATAACTAAACAATGGCCCTTGCTGAGTAAACGGACTGGAGAAAATATCTTTGCTTTCCATTTTAGGTTTTAATAATGTATGTTTCCCATTTTAATGCACACTCCCTGATGAAATCCCATCCATTTAGACGTTGGGCCGTCGTTTATCGTTATGCCAAGTCAAGTTGAGCTGATATGCATGGATATGGTGACATACAGGTATAAGGGAAATCTTGCTTGCACAGGAACATACAGACAGAGATTCAGACAACACAAGAAATTGTATCTACAAATGATATATAAATGACACATCAATTCTACAAGGCATGAAACGTCAGAGGTTGCGAGGTTACCTGACAGATGTATATCAAATTAGGAGAGGCACAGATAGGGTGATAGTCAGAATCTATTTCGCAGAGTGGAGAAATCAAATACTAGAGGGCATAGTTTTAAAGTAGATGTGTGGGGCAAGTTCTTTTTTACACAGAGGTTGGTGGGTGCTAGGAAAACGTTGCTGGGGTTGGTGGTTGACGCAGATACGATAGTGGTATTTAAGAGACTTGGGGATGGGCAGGGAATGGAGGGATATAGAGAAGGTCTTGGCATCATGTTCAGTGCAGACAAAACGTGCCAGAAGGAACTGCAGATGCAGGTTTAAACTAAAGGTAGACACAAAATGGTGGAGTAACTCAGTGGGACAGGCAGCATCTCTGGAGAGAAGGAATTGGTGACGCTTCGGGTCAAGTCCCTTCTTCAGACTAGTCAGGGTAGAGGGAAACAAGAGATATAGATGGTGATGTAGAGAGATAAAGAACAAATTCATGAAAGATATGCAAAAAAAGTAACGATGATAAAGGTAATAGGCCGTTGTTAGCTGTTTGCCAGGTGAGAACAGAGAACCTGGTGCGACTTGGGTGGGGGAGGGATGGAGAGAGAGGGAGTTCAGGGGTTACTTGAAGTGAGAGAAATCAATATTCATACCACAGGAGTGTAAGCTGCCCAAGCGAAATATGAGACACTGTTCCTCCACTTTGCGTTTGGCCTCACTCTGACAATGGAGGAGGCCCAGGACAGAAAGGTCAGTGTGGGAATGGGGAGGGGAATTAAAGCCTTTGGCAACCGGTTCAGCACGGACGTTGCGGGTGAAGGGCCTGTTCTTGTGCTGTACCGTTCAATGAAAAGGTAAAAGACTGCATTAAAAAAAGACATTTGTGAAAAACACAGTTAGAAAGTGTATGTAATTCCATCCCAAGTCATCTGGGTGAAAAGGCACATATTGTTCCATAAGCTAACCTACATTTCAGTCAGAGTTAAATGATTTATGTGTACCCAGCTGTTTCCAGCTTCCAACACACAAACCTCGAGAGTGGTGCCAACTCTAATATGTGCCAAAACCAGATAGGGATATAACACAAGTCTGAATATTTTATTCCACTCACTGCTTATCCGGTATTGGCTGCGGCTCACCTGCAGTCCGTCTGTTTTTCCTTTTTTGTTAAATTTAGTTTATTAGGCTGTGTAAGTGTGCGGAGGTGGGGGAAACAGGGTTTTAGTTTCTCCCTTCAGGGGGATGCGACTATTTCTTGTCATGTCCCCCATCTCCGTCTCCGTCCGTGCTGAGACCTAATGGTGGAGGCCCGGCTTCAGAGCTGTGGCGGCGTTCGGGGCGGCAGCGGAACCCGGCTTCCTGGGCGGTGTTCCGGCGTTCCAGCGGACCCTTCAGAGCTGGCGGTGTTCCGAGAAGGCCCGGCTTCAGAGCTGTGGCGGTGTTCCGGCGTTCGGGCTGCGGCAGCCCGGCTTCGGAGGCTCGGTCACGGGCCTAGTGGACGACAACATCGGAGGCCTGGATCACCTCAGCGCAGAGGGAGAACAAGGAGGGAAGAAGACAAAGACTTTAAGACCTTTTGCCTTCCACCACAGTGAGGAGGTGCCTGGTGAACTCACTGTGGTGGATGTTAAATATGTGTTTATTGTGTGTTTTGTTTTTTATTATATGTATGACTGCAGGTGCGAAATTTCGTTTAGACCGAAAGGTCTGAATGACAATAAAGGTAGCATTTCATTTCATTTCATTATATTAGTTCACCCACTTTTTACACCGGGCACCTTATAGGAGAGAACAAGAAAAATGCATGCACTTAAGCGCCTGTCCCACTTAGGCAAATTTTTTCGGTTACTACCGGCGACTAGGCTGTTTTCACATGGTTGCGGGGTGATGCCTGTATGGTCGTGAGTTGTGTTCTCAAGTCGCTGAAAGAGTCGAGACGTTTTTCTGGTCGCCGCTGGATCTTGAAATGTTCAAAACGTTTCGGCAACTGTGGGCTTGACGTAGCTTGTCTTCTCCTGTCGAAGGTGCTGTCGTAGGTTGTCGCCAGGATGACGCAAGGTGGTCGCCAGGTGAAGTAGGTTGTCGCCAGGATGATGCAAGGTGGTCGCCAGGTGACGTAGGTTGTCGCCAGGATGACGCAAGGTGGTCGCCAGGTGACGTAGGTCGTTGCCGGTGTTGACTTTGGTGAATTCCGTTGGCGACTACTTACGTCAACCTACGTCAACCGGCGACAGGTACCGGCAACTGAATTGTCTTCAGTTGTCTCTGACAGGGTCGTTGCTTGTCGTAGCTTGTCGCGGGTGGACGTAGGTTGATCTTAGGTTGTCGCCTGTGTGGTTGAAGGTTGTTGTAGGTGTGGTCGTAGGTGAACGTCCTAAGTCACGACGATTGGTTTGCTGGTTGCTTGCCGTAGTAAAGCAACGTCGACTAGGTGCTAGGTTGTCGTAGACATTGTCGTAGGGGGGTCCAGTCGCCGCATTTTCGGCGACCTGCTATGACTGTGACAGTCGCAGAAAAAATCGCCTAAGTGGGACAGGCCCTTTAAAGACTATGTCCATATCTTCTGAACGAATGACTTCCGAGTACTAAAGGAACCTCTCAACATACAAGTGACTTAAATGCACAGATGATAAAATGATTATCCTTTTTCCCCTAAATGACAATTCTCCAGCTTATGACTTCCATTTTTAAAAATGTTTCCAATTCATATAAACTTATCACATTCATTCACACATTACATTGAAATAAAACCAGATGCTTGTATTTCATTGGAGCATATTTTGTTTTAATTTCATCTTAAAATTTGGTTCCTAAGCAAAAACTCAGATACCAATAAGCTTCACTGAGGTGACATAAAACAGGACAATGTGTCTTAGGGGAAGACGGAATTCTCTTGCACAAAGTTTCCCCATTGCATCTGATCACTCCAAACGGGATACCTTTGCAGTCTCTTCCTGATGGTTTTCCCATCTGGCAACCATGCCATCCTTCAGCTGCTGAGTGGGAAATGGTGTCGGAAATGATAACTGGTCCCAATCCTTACAAATAATTATATTAACATCGTTCTCTCCACCGCTGCTTGCGTACAAGCCTGCCTCCCAGCCCCCCAATTATGTTTTCTGAAGTTCTCAAAGAGCAAAGTCTTGCGTTAAAAATCTCACAATTAAGACTAAAAGCACTAACTACATGGCAGATACAAGTCAGGTACACAGTTACATTTTATTTGTAATCTGCTCTGCTGATTAATCCGGCAGCATGATCACTCATGCGTAGGATGCTGGTTCACACTGAAGATAGACACAAAATGCTGGAGTAACACAGTGGGACAGGCAGCATCTCTGGAGAGAAGGAATTGATGTTGTTTCGGGTGGAGAACCTTCTTCAGACTGAGAGTCCGGGGAGAGTGTCCCATTTTTCACACCTTACCCTTCCATATCTCTGTGTCTCCCTCTCCCGACTCTCAGTCTGAAGAAGGGTCTCGACCCAGAAACGTCACCCATTCCTTCTCTCCAGAGATGCTGCCTGTCCCGCTGAGTTACTCCAGCATTTTGTGTCTATCTGGCGTATTCACTGAAAGGGCCTGTCCCACTTTCATGACCTAATTCACGACCTTTTTTACTCGTGGACATTTTTCATCAGGCTAGAAAAACGCCCCGACCTACTTGATGCCACGAGTACGTACGACTAGCATCACGGCCTGCTACGACCCCCTACGACCTCGAGACGACCTTGCGCGAGTATGAGTCAAGGGCAAACTCGGCAGAGGTCGTGAATTAGGTCGTGAAAGTGGGACAGGCCCTTAAGTGTTCAGAGTGGTGGTTCACAGAGTTTAGCGTAACAAATGAAGACCTGGCTATTATTTAAAATTTGACCAAGGCAATGACATTTCCCAATATCTGCCTTTGTGGAGCCATTTACAACTTGCTGGCCCCAGAGGTGCACATGATCCTACAATGAGACACTGACTGCAACCTCTAAAAGAGTGTCTGAAGATGCCAGCAGCTTTCACATCATTCAGGATGAACCTTGAGAAGACAACATACTTTCTGTTGCTGTGGCAGGTGGGAATTTCACCAAATCCATTGGACTCACTATTGGAAACTTCTTGGCAATTTAAACCCTTGCAAAATAGTGCGAGTAGCAAAACACGGTAGATCACAGATATTTGAATTAAAAACAGAAAATGCTCTAAATACTCAGCAGAGCAGCCAGAATCTGAGGAGAGGGATAAAGTTGACATTTCCAGTGATGATCTCTCATCAATCCTCAAATGTTAAATATTATAATGAGTTCAGTATTCCGAAAAAAAGCAAGGAATCATGGGATTTGTCAAAGGTCACTCGCGGTAAACATTCCCGGCAGCTGTGCTGCTGCATGAATACAGACCTGCGTTTCATCCGTAGCCAGGATCGAACCCGGGTTTCCGGCGCAGTCAGCGCTGTTGTATAGCTAGTGGACCGTCCCCGTCCCCTCCCGAGTGTCCCATCACTGTGCGGGGGTGGCCGGAGATGTCCTGGGTGACCCTGGACTGACGGGAGTCAGACCGGAGTGGCGGCCCAGGCTTACAGCCAGCGCGGAGAAGAAGCGCTAACTCCAGCTCTGCCTGTCCCGCCGGGTTCACCCACAGCCCTGGACTGATGGGACACCGGCCCGTTGCAGTTGAGTTGGCGCTTCTCCTTCTCGCTGGCTGTAAGCGTGGGCTGCCACTGCAACACTATCCTACACACACTAGGGACTACTTACACATACACCAAGCCAATTGACCTACATACCTGTATGTCTTTGGAGTGTGGGAGGAGACCGAAGATCCTGGAGAAAACCCACGCAGTCACGGGGAGAACGTACAAACTCCGTACAGACAGCACCCGTAGTCAGGATGGAACCTGGGTCTCTGGGGCTGTAAGTGCTGTAGGGCAGCAACGCTACCACTGCGCCACTCTGTCGATCTGCGCGTGGCAAGCCAAAGGCATGAGCACATCACAGCAAGGTCAAAATGTATTTTCCAACCTGAATCCAGGTGAGCTTTAAGTGTTGATGATATAATGTATAAAGTACATTTGCTGACACATTTCTGCTTCTTGATTATCTGTTGATATAAGTTGTGCATGAGTTTTGATTTAATGCAGGCCTCAAATTGGGTAAACCCTGCTTCATCTTAAAAAAGGTCAGTCTTTTTCAACTTTCACTCAGGTCACGATTTACTGTGTTCATAAAAACAATCTTGACAAGATTGATAACTGGTTATAAAGAAAAACTGGTAAGTGAATAGGGAAGCCTATATATTCACTTCCCGCCTGTATTTATGGAGGTTAACAGTGGAGATTAAACAGATGTAAGCTGTGCATGCCTTCAGAGGAGGGCGTGTACTCTGGCAGCTCCCTGCTGTTGCTGCTTCAGCTTTTGTCAATTCTGACTCCACTTTGGGAAGCAGCGGCAGCTGTGGTGGATAATAAAGGTGATATGGGTCATCTGGATATCGACACAAAAAGCTGGAGTGACAGAGGGATGGACAGCATCTCTGGAGAGAAGGAATAGGTGACGTTTCAGGTCGAGACCCTTCTTCAGACTGAGAGTCAAGGGAAAGGGAAACGAGAGATAAAGATGGCGATGTAGAGAGATAAAGAACAAATGAATGAAAGATATGCAAAAACGAAACGATGATAAAGGAAACGGGCCGTCTCCCTCATCCTGAAAAGTCACCTATTACCTTTCTCCAGAGATGCTGTCAGACCTGTTGAGTTACTCCAGCTTTTTGTGTCTATCTTCTGTTTAAACCAGCACCCTCTCGATAGTTCAGTGTGTTGTCCATGCGCGACCACGCGTCACTGCCTACGACACCATGCACCATGCGTGCGTAATGCGCACCAAGCGTGCCATGCGCGCATCACGTGCGCATCACGATGCGCGCATCGTGCGTCGTGACGGGTAAATGATATCGTGTAAATGACGCGCAAATGACCCCCAAGTGGGACAGGCCCTTTAGAGACAAGGAAAATTAAGCTTGACTTTAATTATTGGGGCAGAGAGAAGAGGTAAGAATAAATCTAGTGGTCTTTAAACTAGGATCCAGACATGTGATAAAGGGGAGAGGTGTCCATGATAAAATTATCCTACATGATTTACAAATAGAGGGAGCTGTTTGGTTGATCAGTGGTCAATATATGCATTTTCTTTCAGTTGTGTCATGTTTTCCCATATATATATATATATATATATATATATATATATATATATATATACACACACACACAACTGCCAGGGTTGGCCTTACCTGGAGACCGGCCCGGAGTTTCAAGCTGCGGCCACAGCGTTGACCTACCATCGCAGGGCTGGGGATCCTTTGCCGAGGGTCGCCAGAGGAAGATCTCCGACCGCGGGGCCTGTGGACTTTAACACCGTGAGGCCCGCAGCCTCCGGTAAGAAGCGGCCGACTCGGGAGCTCCATGTCGTGGAGTGTTCCAATTCGCCCCGACGCCCAGGTTTCGATCATGCCAACGAGAGGGCCTTGACATCAGACCATCGGCAACGGCGACTGAGGAGGGTTCAAGACTGAACTTTATTGCCTTCCATCACAGTGAGGAATGTTGATTCCACTGTGGTGGATGTTTATGTTCCATTTTATTTTATGTATGTATTGTGTTCTCTTCACAGTACAGCTGTATGGCAACTCAAATTTCACTGTACCATAGTTGGTTAAGTGACAATAAACGCAAACTTGAACTTGAACTCGAGACAGATACAATAATGGCATTTAAGAGGCTTGGGTGGATATACAGTGAATGGAGGGATATGGATTATACTCAGGTAGATGAGAGATGGTTTTGGCATAAGTTCAGCACAGATGTTTGGGCCGAAGGGCCTGTTCTGGTGCTGTATCGTTCTATCTATGTTCAATATAAAACTAGTTTGATTTTATAGCTTGAAAAAAAGACCAGAAAACCATGGTCATAACAATAAGACTATTCTTACCTTTCAGATCAAATTGAACTGAAATCATATGGAGCTTAATGTAAAGTGAATAACCCTCTCCCATCGATTATAATTCTGTAGGAGTTTAAATATACCAAAGGAAATTTTAAACATTATAGCAAAAACTAGGAGTTTATTTGTTCAAAGATCAAAGTTTCAACTACAGGTGTATTCAGGTTTTGGCATTAAGACCAGATCTTCAGGTATTTAAAATGTTAACGTGAAAAGGTCATAAATTCATATGATAGTAGCAGAATTAGGCCATTCGGCCCATCAAGTCTACTCCGCCATTCAATCACAGTTGATCTATCTCCGTTTTCCTGCCTTCTCCCCATAACCCCTGACACCCGTACTGATGAAGAATCTATCTATCTCTACCTTAAAAATATCCATTAGTTTGGCCTCCACAGCCCTCTGTGAACTTTGCTTCTTATTAGCCAGATATTACTGTAGACGAAAAGAATAGTGAAGGGCATCAACAGAAGGTAGGCAGGCACGTCTAGCGTTTTAAAATGTGAGCCTAATTTTAACACAATCACAATAATGGATTTATAAGATCAAATCTCACAACCTACTTATCCTCCACCTAACTTTGTGTTTGATTAGCTTGGATTGAGACTAAAATGGATGATGTTATGAATAGTATTTGAACTGGAACCCATTCCTTTCCTGCCAGGAAAGGTGAGTCATTTTAAAAATCAAATCTTAGGTTTGATATTAAATAAATAACTAGTAGAGAAAGAGACTCCCTGCTAATAAAGGGGCCAGTTAAAATTATCAAGTAAACACACTTAGAAGATACAGTGCTGAGAACAGAAATAACGTGTTCAGTGTTATTAAAATACTGTTTTGCTGCTTCTGTGACAGAAAATGTTATATCTACCACCAGTAATTTTATTACTATAACCTTAGGCTTTCGTTGCCATGGCAACTACACTGAAAACATACAAAAGTGACAAGACACAAGAATTTTCCTCAGTTTAATAATCTAAGTCACAACAAATTACTTTGCCGGTCTGTACTTTCTTAGATTGCCTATCTTATTTCCTCATGAGATTGTCAATCACGTGCATCAACTTTGCCAATACAAGCAAAACTGAAGGTGAGCGGTGAAGATTTTGATTTGAACATACGGCTGGAGAAAGTAGCCGGTGAAAGTTTCCATCTTTCACGCTGTGGTTATATATTGTGGGCTGCTCACAAATGGGAACATGCAGCGCAAGCATTAATGTAAATTCAGATAAAATATCTGGCGGAATGTTGCCACAGTGACAGAGCTACTGCCTCACCGCGCTACAGACCCGGCTTCCATCCCGACAACGGGTGCTGTCTGCACGGAGTTTGTACGTTCTCCCCGTGACCTGCGTGGGTTTTCTCTGAGATCTTCGGATTTTTCCCACACTTCAAAGACGTACGGTTTGGCTTGGTATGAGTGTAAAATTGTCCCCAGTGTGTGTAGGGTAGTGTTAGCGTGCGGGGATCGCTGGTCGGTGAGGACTCGGTGGGCCGAAGGGCCTGTTTCCACGCTGTATCTCTAAACTAAACTAAACAGTACTGTTTGCAAAGAGAAAACACACACCTCATTTTGCGATTGTAACTACAGATGATGAGAACAGTTAGAAAACCCATAAGTATTAATAGATTTTACATTTTCAACAATACTACTTCCCCTCTCTCTCATACATCCAGTCCACGTTGATGTGTACCACTGATTGACTAGGAAATATTTGATTCAACAGCGAATATATACAAGAGTATACCAAACTGTTAATAGTATGTGTTCATAAGTGATAGGAGCAGAATTGGGCCATGCGGCCCATCAAGTCTACTCCTCGATTCAATCATGGATCAATCCATCTCTCCCTCTTAACCCCATTCTCCAGCCTTCTCCCCATAATCCCCGACACCTGTACTGATCAAGTCATATATCTATCCCTGCCTTAAAAGTATCCAACTACTTGGCCTCCACAGCCTTCAGTGGCAATGAATTCCACAGATTCACCATCATTGTACAGGCAGTTCGATGAAGTGAGTGTTCAGTTTAGCTTAGTTTAGTTTAGTGATATAGCATGCAAACAGGACCATCAACCCACCGGGTCCACACCAACCATTGATCACCCGTTCACACTAGTTCTACATTATTCCACTTTCGTATCCGCTCCCAACACACCGCAGGCATTTTATAATTGCAGAGGCCAAATAACCAACAAAGCCACACGTCTTTGGGATGTGGGAGGAATATACAGTACCCGGAAGAAACCCACACCGTCACAGGGAAAATGCGCAAACAGCTGCCCAGGTCAGGACTGAACTTGGGTCTCTGGAACCGTGAGGAACCAGTTCTACCAACAGCGTCATTGTGTTTCTGTCAACTGGCCCTAAATTAATTTCTCCATAAGTCATAGGTCGTGCTCATAAGACAAAGGAACAGAATTAGGCCATTTGACCCATTGAGTCAGCATTGCCATTCAATCATGGCTGATCTGTCTTTCCTTCGCAACCCCTTCTCCTGCCTTCTCCCCGTAACCTTTGACACTCTTACTATTCAAGAACCTATCAATCTTTGCTTCAAAAGTACTCAGACTTGGCCTCCACAGCCATCTGTGGCAATGAACTCCACACACTCACCAGCCTCCCTTTTGTACAGCTTCTGATATATTATCACTTTATGCAGAGCCAATATAATTCTTGAATCTCATCGAATATTCATTCTATGACTACACATAATTAAACAATTTTATACTGTGTAGGAAGGAACTGCAGATGCTGGAGAGAAGGAATGGATGACATTTTGGGTTAAGACCCTTCTTCAGACTGAGTTTGACTGACCCTTCCCCAGTCTGAAGAAGGGTCTCGACCCAAAACGTCACCTATTCCTTCCCTTCTGAGGTGCTGCTTGTCCCGCTGAGTTACTCCACAATTTGGGTCTATCTTTTGTGTAATATATACTGTGTTCTGTCTCTAATGAAGACGCTTAAAAAATATATGGGAGACGTTGTCTGAAGTTTGATGTGTGAAGTCAGGTCATCCGTAAGCCAGAGATCCTCAGTAATGTACTTAACATTGCAAATGAATGAAGAAGCAGTTAATAAGCAAACCACTGGGGGTTGCACTCACATATATACTAGACTGGGTCAGGATGTTACTAATCTTTTCCTACATCACCCCAGTGAACAGTTCAGGTAAAATGGCTAAATGAAAATTCAGAAGTTTACCAATATTAATGCAAGCTTTTTTAAAAAAAGGTTCCACACTTGTATAGAACTAGTTGCCATGGTAGGAATCCAACTCATAATTCTGGTTGGAATTTCCAGTCTGAAGAAGGGTCTCGACCAAAAACGTCATCCGTTCCATCTCTGCAGAGATGCTGCCTGACCTGCTGAGTTACTCCAGCTTTTTTGTGTCTGCCTTCGGTTTAAACCAGCATCTGCAGTTCCTCCCTACGCATAAGTCTGGATTAATGGCTCACAAACTATGGCCACGAGCCCAGTAGCTCAACCAAAATGCTACTGTATTGTTAAAGTTCCACCAAGAGAAAACCTTAGTGCCAGTAAGTGGAAGTAGTGGAAGTAACGATTGCAAAGGGGCTCATGTTGCTGACCTCCCCGTGGTGAGCCCTGTCAACTGACCTCAGTCAGGCGAACGACAGCAAACAGAGACAGCAGCAGGGCACGGCTTGGCGCCAACCCGGAGCATGCGCCCTTTTTAGGCCGGGCACCTACTGATGTTGCACTGGATGGCATCACCCTGCTGCAGACTTCTGCTGCCTCAACGCAAGAAGAACAATTGCAAAGTGTAACATAACATGGGCAAGGATAATGAAAGCAGTTTGAATAAGTTTGTAAAGTTATCTAGAAAATGTAATTGAAATGAAAAGGCTGAAAAGTAATGGTTCAAGAAAGTAAAATAAATATCTTGATCCTAAAGGGCCGGTCCCACTTGGCTGTCATTCGCGTGCCATTTACGCGACCTGCTAACGTGTGTAGCGCGTGGGTAGTGCGGGACGGGCGCATGCAGTGGTGTGGAGGAGTGTGGACTTTATCCTGCACAAAATCTTCGCTCGCCACCGGCCTGTCGTGTCACTGACGTCCAAAGTGGGACAGGCCCAAGACCCTGCTGCGGGGCAACGTCTCACCCCCAACAGCAGCAGAAGCAGACAAACGATCGCCGAGCTCAGCCTGGGGCCACCCCCACTCCTACTCCCAGAGCGGGGCCGAGCCGATTGGAGATAGACACAAAATGCTGGGGTAACTCAGCGGGACCGGCAGCATCTCAGACTGAAGAAGAGTCTCGACCCGAAACATCACCCATTCCTTCTCTCCAGAGATGCTGCCGGTCCCGCTGAGTTACCCCAGCATTTTGTGTCCATCTTCAAATTATGTCACGCGCTCCAGACGGCTGTGCGGACGCACGATGACGCACCCGACCGTTGCACGTCAGTCACTACCAGCCTGTCGTGTAAATGACGGCCAAGTGAGACAGGCCCTTAACTGTCGCTTTTTTTCCTATGCTACACATTCCTTAACATTGAACTTTCCACCTCATTTTGTTACCTCCACTGTTTCACTTACTTACAAAACAATCCCTATTCCTTTTATTGTTTTGAATTCTTACTCGGAAAGGATTTGGAATTGGAGTGCACATGTACTATCATCTATTGTTATTAATTTATAATAGTTAATACAGGATTTACAAGGGTTAGAAATTCATCTCCTTCATTATCACGGAATGTGCCGTGTGTTAATGACTGTGAACTGCATTCTGTATGGTAAATCCCGTTTCACTGAACTGCAAAAACATTGTAGCAACATGGAACTGCAGTCTGAAGAAGGGTCCCGACCCGAAAAATCACCTTTCTGAGTTCTCGAGAGATGCTGCCTGACCTGCTGAGTTACTCCAGTACTTTGTACCTTATTTTGCAAACACATTCTGATGTTCAAGCCCCGGGTGTAGGTAAAAGTCACCCTGGTGCCACTGACCATACAGAAAGGAACCTACGCAGCTTAAATATGAGCACATTGCAAGTGATTCTTGCTATTGAGGGAGTGCAGCGGAGGTTCACAAGGTTCATTCCCAGGATGACGGGACTGTCATATGTTGATAGAATGGAGCGGCTGGGCTTGTATACTCTGGAATTTGGAAGGATGAAAGGGGTTCTTATTGAAACATATATGATTAAGGGTTTGGACACGCTAGAGGCAGAAAACATGTGCCCGATGTCGGGGGAGTCCAGAACCAGGTGCTGCAGTTTAAGACTGAGGGGTAAGCCATTTAGAACGGAGATGAGGAAAAACTTTTTCACAAACAGAGAGTTGTGAGTCTGTGGAATTCTCTGCCTCAGAGGGCGGTGGAGGCCGATTCTCTGGATGCTTTCAAGAGAGAGCTAGATAGGGCTCTTAAAGATAGCGGAGTCAGGGGATACGGGGAGAAGGCAGGAACGGGGTACTGATTGGGGATGATCAGCCATGATCACATTGAATGGCGGTGCTGGCTCGAAGGGCCGAATGGCCTCCTCCTGCACCTATTGTCTATTGTCTATAAAGTTACTGACAGAAAGGCTCAATAAGACATAGTCATCATTATGCTTTTCACAGTCTTTCTCATTTTGTGTAATACTGATTTCATTACTTTAACCAGATTTAAAGTTTATTGAAATAAAATAATCACTACAAATTGTGCCGAGGTTTGGATTTTTTAGTCGTATTTCAACCACACCACCATAGGCATAGATATGCACAAACTGCTGCAGTAACTCAGCGACCCAGACAGCAGCTCTGGAGAGAAGGAATGGGTGACGTTTCAGGTCGAGACCCTTCTTCAGACTCACCATAGGCTTGATGGAATTCCTTCTCCACTGCATTCATGGCTGAGTTACAGACGTGGAATGAAAACGGACACGAGGAAAACCGGAGCCTGTGACTTTAACGTCACACCCACAAGCAACAGTAAGGAAAACGCTGAGATCGGCCGCACCGGCGAAAGCCTACCTCATTAAATCGTGCCACCAGGTCTTCAATTGCATTGTGCTCCCTGCTGTTGCCATCGAGGGCTGGTGCCGAGATGGTGGTCTTGAGGGGCGACGGTCTGCTGGGACAACTGGGATTTACCAAATCCCTGGTCAGAAAGCAGAGGTAGTCAAGCGGCAAGACTTTGCGATAGAGTTCCTGCTCCTGTTCAGTCACAATGCTGGCAATCTCCTCAGGGAACTGGATCAGGTGTCGAAGGTCGGCCAGCTCCTTGCTGATGCCAGCCACGTTAGATGGCAGAGTGCCCGAACCAGCCATCGTGATGCACAGGTGCCGCTCTAGAAGATGAAAGAAAATGTGCCATTGATTTTCACCAACTGGAAACAATCCCACAGATTAAAGCAACTTCTGAATGGTAGTTGGAAGCCTACGAAGCTATTTCAATTCCCATAAGGTATTTATCCAAGATGCAGGGCAGAACGCCACAGGAGATCCTTCTTCCCTGTGGCTATCAAACTTTACAACTGCTCCCCCTTCTGTCGTGGGGTAGATTGAGTCTGACTCCCCTCCCACCCCCCCCCCCCCCCCCCATCCCCCAATCTTTGCACGTCCCCAATCCAACTTTCAAGAAAGAGTTAGATTTAGCTCTTGGGGCTAAAGGAACCAAGGGATATGGGGAAAAAACAAAAATGAGGTACAGATTTTGGATGATCAGCCATGATCATCTTGAACGGTACTGCTGGCCCGAAGGGCCGAATGGCCTACTCCTGCATCTATTTTCTATGTTGCTATGTCTTATAGCCTGTCCCACAGTACGCGTTCATTCCAAGAGCTCTCCCAAGGTTTAAGAAAAAATCAAACTCGTGGTAAGCACGGAGAATGAACGTAGCGGGTACGTCGGAGCTCGGGGACGTCTCTTAACGGCTCGTAACGCTAACGGCAGGTACTCGGGAAGACTCGCTAATGGCAGGTAAGCACGGAAAGACTCGTGAAGGTTTTTCGACATGTTGAAAAATGTCCACGAGAGCCCCGAGTACCGACGAGTGGCCATTACCGTAAATCTCCGAGTTCGAATCAGGGCAAACACGGGAGAACTCTTGGAATTAACTCGCACCGTGGGACAGGGCTTTAAACCTTTCCACTTGTCACGTTAATTTTGTGTTTCGTGTATTTTGTTTTTTTCATGGCTGTGGGCAGATCAATTTCCCTCCTGGGATAAATAAAGTTCAATCGTATTGTATCGTATCGCAGGGTGTAACAGCTTCCAATCTTCTGTGCCATTATATCTAAAAGCAGACTTGAGAATAAAAATACATATCAAAGGTAGACATCATAACATTCAAGTGAACACAGGAAAAGCTGGAAATTCTCAGCAGCCTCTGCAAGTGAAACACAATTTATGTTTCGGGTCGATGATTTTCCATCCGAATCTGTCAGATTATTAATCAAATTATTAATCAGACTATTAATCAAATATCAGCTGTCTCTCAGCCCTACAAATGATCCCCCATCTCCTGAGTATTTCTTGCACATTCTCTTCTTATTTCATATTTTCAGCATCTACAGACCTTTGTTATTTACAGTCACACTCAACCCTCCCTCCTTCACCCACCCCTTCACCCACCTCACGCCTTGCACAAACCGTAATGAACCTCCTCATTTATCAAGATCATTCAAACATTAAAATATTACATTTGCAAGCCTCATCAGTAGCATGTGAAAAGATAGAAACAAAAATCTGCCCACACAATTTGACAAGCCAAAGTTAACTACTTATTTGCAAACTATATGATCTGACCAGTGTCTTCTCCGTTGATTGTCACCTTGTCGTGGTGGAGAAGCTTGTGTGGTCCTGAGATCCTGAGAGCGATGCCGTCTGGAGCTACGCTCCTGGTAGGGCCACACATGGCGGTCAGGTCAAGGGGAAGGTCTCTGACAAAGAGCCAATTCAACCAAGACCTCAATGGTGGAACAGGCGGAGGACGATGGCTGACCTTAGTGGAGCGTCACAACAGCTGGGAGGGCAGATGAAGGCAGCAACAGAAAAGGGTCTCCGGTCGTCTTGTATCCATGCCATTGGATCCTGACACAGATCTGTCAAGGACCGTGGGGTGGCTGCCTGTGCACCAGTCTCCCCATGTTAAACATAGTCATGCACAGGCGTCCTCTACTGTATATAGGGAATAGCACCCTGGAGACACCCATGGCCAGCCATGACCGAAGGGGGCCTAAAGAATATATGACCAGTTCCATATTGTGTTGCAAGTTTAAAAGGTGGCGATATCTGCTTCAAAATCACTACCTGTGGTGTTCAGACGTGGCACTTCTACCTACTGGAATATCCAATCGTGAAGTGCATCCCCACTACCTGCTGTGGGAATTCACTTTGTCTATCTTGACAGTACTTTACATCTCACGCCATGCGGATGTTATGCTTCGAGTCATAGAGTCGTAGATACAAGGTGGAAACAGGCCCTTCAGCCCAACTTGACCACACCGGCCAACATGTCCCAGCTACAATAGTCCCACCTGCCCGTGTATGGTCCACATCCCTCCAAACCTGTCCTATTCCATGTATCTGCCTAAACTGTTTCTTAAATGTTGGGATAGTCCCAGCCTCAACTACTTCCTCTGGCAGCTAGTTCCATACACCCACCACCCTTTGTGTGAAAAGGTTACCTCTCAGATTCCTATTAAATCTTTTCCCCTTCACCTTAAACCTGTCCTCTGGTCCTCGATTCACCTACTCTGGGCAAGAGACTCTGTTCCTCCACTCTGGCAATGGATGATGCGAAGGAAGATAGGTCAGGATGGGAATGGAAATTAAATTGATTAGCGATCGGGAGATCCAGCAATTGCTTGGCAGGTGTTCAGTGAAACTGTCGGCTAGTCTGTGCTTGGTCTCGCACCAAATCGTCAATCGCTCCACAGCTCCTTGGCTCACTCAACCCTTCCCACCCAATCCACTCCCTCCCCAGGTACTTTCCCCAGCACACCCAGGAGATGTAACACTTGTCCCTACGCCCCCACCCTCAGCCCCACTGACACTGACAGTAAGAAGCAGCAGCAGGTGAGAGGGGAGGGAGCCCCATGGTGACCGAGTGTTGCTCTGTTGGTGGCAGCGGCCTGAACAATGCGTTGTCCACAGATGCTACAACGTGGAGCCACAACAACAGCCGTGTCAACCAGACTGTGCGGTGGGTGAAGAAGGGCTCGCTGGTGCACCTTGTGTCGGGAGCGGGGACATAAACGAGGGGTCTAAACGGCCGGGCAGATGGTGAGAGCCAGTGATGGGTCGGCAGATCCATCTGCTATATCCAACATCCATTACACAGGGGAACGATAAAACAAGGGTTTAGCAGTACACTGCAGTGCTCCCAAATTATTTTACAAAAAGAACATCTGTTCTAACAATTGATGAACGTACAAACTATGAGCTGAAGTGCTTTAAATTAGGTTTGTTTCACTGCCATGAAATTCATGACTGGTTGGTCACACAAGATGTTAATGGGCCTGTCCCACTTGGTGATTTTTTCGGCGACTGCCGGCATCATTGACTGACGTATCAGGTCACCGAACAATTTGCGCCGTGACGTGGCGTGATGGCGCATTGACGCGCGGTGTTTTTTCCACCGTCACAACATTTGTTTTGTTGCCGCTGGATTTTGAAATGTTCAAAATCTTTTGGCGACCCTGATATGGCGCTGGCAGTCGCCGAAACGAATCGCCAAGTGGGACGGGCCCTTAAATCACTCTAACCGTTTTTTGGAGGTAGTGTCAGTCCGACAAAGTAATACTGGCTTGGGCATGGATTTCTAGACCGACCAGCTTCTTATTCCAGATAAATGAAACAAAGATCCAGTATACTTTGCAATATTACATTTTGCCATTGAGATTTAATCATCAGTTTTATGTGCACGGCTGCTTTCCATAATTCTGGAAAAATACTAAAAAGATCACGTTTCACTAGCACTGTTTTGAACATCATTATTTCATTCCTCAAACTGAAACATAAAGATGGGTGAGATTGGCGAAATGATGTTCTTGCGTCACTGACAAATGTCCCAACATTCTGCAAATGCAAGAAGATTAGCTTGCTTTTGTTCTAATGGAGTGTACAGTACATATTGTATTTACCAGGGATTGAACGCGTTACTACTGAGTGCTGTTTTGGTATCTCTACGCTGTCCGCAATGTTAATTGCTGTTCGGCAGCAGGGTGGTAATAGCCCTTCCATTAGTTGACCTGCCATGCATGATAGAAAGGTCAATTTAATTCCGCTGTTGTTTGTGGCAACGCTCAGACTAACTGCAAACCTGTGACCTAATGTGCACTGCAATGCAAAGCCACGGGGAGAGCACCAAGATAGAACAGGAACGAGAGGCGTCAAAATGTGCCACTAATTTCTGACGGGAAAAATAAGAAAGTATATAGGAGAGCAATTGAAGGCTCAAAAGGAATTAATTCATTATTGGCCATAAAACCATGCCCACACAGTCGCACTATCCGCTAAACTAATGGAACTGGATATCAGAGGCCAAGTACAAATGCATTGCCATGACCATCTGGTATGATTAAGGGCCTGTCCCACTTTCACGACCAAATTCACGACCTTTTTAACTTGTGGACATTTTTCAACATGCTAGAAAAACGCCCCGACCTACTTGATGCCACGAGTACCTACGACTAGCATCACGACCCACCTATGACCTACCTACGACCTCGTGACGACCATGCTGCGAGTATGAGTCAAGGGCAAACTCGGCAGAGGTCATGCATTAGGTCGTGAAAGGCCCTTTACTCGTACTGACCAGCTTTGAATATATGCGTATGCATGCAGCTAAAGTTTTGAGTGGAAAACCCAACAAATATATGTGGAATATCCATTATATTTCACATTCAAGTTAATTAAATTGAAGATATTTTCCTCAAAAAACATGACACAAAGTTTGAGAGGAGGGGGTCAACATGAATTGAATCTGAACACCATCAGCATTCTTGCACCTGGTGTGAGACCCATGAGGGAAGTCCAATGATACACACTGAGTGTGTGGGAAGGAACTGCAGATGCTGGTTTACACCGAAGATAGACACAAAATGCTGGAGTAACTGGCAGCGTCTCTGGATTGAAGGAATGGGTGACGTTTCGGGTCGAGATCAGAAGGGATTCTTCTTCAGAAGGGTCTTGATCCGAAACATCACCCATTTCTGCTCTCCAGAGATGCTGCCTGTCCTGCTGAGTTACTTCAGCATTCTGTGTCTGTACCAATAGTGACCAGAAGAGAAATCTACCTTCTTTGGGAATGTCACAGAAATGAATGGATTAAAGGGCCTGTCCCACGTTGCGAGTTCACTCAAGAGCTCTCCCGAGTTTACAAAAAAAATCAAACTCGTGGTATTCTACCAACTCCTGCGACCTTCCACGAGTATGTTCACGAGCTCCTACGAGTAAACTCCTACGAGTAAAAAGTAACCATTTTTTTACTCGTGGACATTTTTCACAGTGTTGAAAAAACTTCACGAGTGAAAAAATACTTGTGATGGAAAAAAAACGTTACTTTTTACTCGTAGGAGCTCATGAACATAATCGTGGAAGGTTGTAGGAGTTTGTAGAATACCACGAGTTTGATTTTTTTTTAACTGGGGAGAGCTGTTGGGTGAACTCGCATCGTGGGACAGGCCCTTTAGCACTTAATTCCCTTTAGGTTTTCTGTTTCCCTCAGCAGCCCAGGATTTCCTGCCCATTAAAGCCAATGTGTAGATCCGCAGGCACATACTCATCTTTGTTAAAGATGGGTCAGACATTTAAACCTACTATGGCATGGAGAACAAATGGTTCTACCTGCAATTGGTGAAAGAGCAGCTCAAAATCCAATCACATCCAAAATATACCAGTACTTTTACCGTTTAGTTTTGGAGGAGCCATTTATGCTTAAGTTAGTTACTGTTAGTGTATTATAGTCATGTCGAGATATTTCTAGCTGTATCTTTTTTGTATGCTTGTGGGTGGGATTTGATACTGATTTGATACTGTCTACATCTGAGGAGGTGAGCGTAGCCACAGAGAGTGGGCAGTCAGTTCAGCCTCAAAGGATGGAAGAGACACCAGTTTTTACCACACGACGCCACACGACACGACACAGTTAGTCAGAATGAAAAGTTACAATTAGTATTGGAATAAGAAATAGTTGATGTGAATCACTTCTTTGTCTGAGCTTCTTCAATAAAGGACCAATTAATCAAGAAATAATGACTGGAAGATTCCTTTTTACTATCTGCGAGTGCGTAAGCTTTATCTCTTCTACATCTCCGCGTAGTAATGGCAATCAAAAGTCGGACATTGGAAAGTTAAGAAATTGCCATTACAAGTTTATTATCAGGCACCGCGAAAAGCTTTTGTTGCGTGCTATCCAGTCAGTGGAAGGACAATACATGATTACAATTGACCTTTGCACAGCGTAGATACATGATTAGTGCAAGGTGAAGCCAGCAAAGTCCGATCAAGGATAGTCTGTGGGTCACCAAAGAGGTAAGGGCCTGTCCCATTTGGCGATTGATACCCCTTTATCTGTTATTTGCACTTCATCAGTTTATTTATCCATGTGTGTATTTACGTGTATAATGGTATATGGACACACTGATCTGTTTTGTAGTCAATGCCTACTATGTTGTGTTGTGCTGAAGCAAAGCCAGGATTTCATTGTCCTGTCAGGGACACATGACAATAAAACTCTCTTGACTCCTGACTCTTGATTTTTTTTCAGCGGCTGCCGGTGATAAAACAAATGTTGCGACACTTGAAAAAACACCACGCATCAATACGTCATCACGCCGCACATTTTTCGGTGACCTGATACGTCAGTCAATGAAGCCGGCAGTCGCCGAAAAAATCGGCAAGTGGGACAGGCCCTGTAGATAGGAGTTCAGCACTGCTCTCTGGTTGTTGTACGATGACTCAGTTGCCCAATAACAGCTAGGAAGAAACTGTCTCTGAATCTGGAGGTGTGTGGGCACAAACAGACACATTTAAACTCTCAGACAGCTTTAGCAGCCAGTTCAGCTCAGGATTGTAAATGAACCATCTCTCAATGAAGCAGTTACATTGATTTCCCTATCTACAGTAGTTAACCTTAGCAGTTGCAACATGTGTCTTGCCTATCTTTAAAAACAAGCAAGCCCCTATCAGTTCCATGTGAGTGACTACCCAACTGGCCCAGCAGAGAGCAGTAACAACCAGCCACTTAATGTCACCTGTACAAGACTGCGCTTGTTAATGCAAGGTCGCAGTCATACAGCATGGAAACTTGCCCTTCGGCCCAGCTTGCCCATGCCGTCCAAGATGCCCCATCAACGCTAGTCCTGCCTGCCTACATTTGGCCCATATCGATACAATATATGGTAAGCAATAACTAATCACTGGATATTTCCTGACCTGCACGTTTGGTAAAGGGACAGATGAAGTTAGACTGCGAGTGTTGCTCTTGATTCCCTGTGTTCACCTGGATGGATGTGGAGGAGCATCCTCACTGGTTCTCCACACCCTGGACCCAGGGAGTCTGCATTTAGTGAGAGGTGCAGAGAGGCAACTCCTTGTCAGACTTTAATTGACACTGGGAATTGCAGCTTTAATCGAAGCTGCCAAAGCAATCAAAGATTCTAAAAATCTGAAAAACGTTCAATGTTACAATTGAAGTAAAGATTATAGATTAAAAATATAGAAAATGTCCTGGGAGTGATTTCTGCAGCAACTCTGCGGTGCAATGTCACCATGACTGGGTTCAGCCACTTGACTCTGTGCAGAGTGCATAATATGGACCCAGCTCCATCAGCCATTCAGTAAAGCGCCTGTCCCATTTACGCGATTTTTACGGCGACTGCCGGCACCCGTCATAGTCGCAGCAGCTCGCCGAAATTTCCAACATGTTGAAAATCCAGCGATGACCAGAAAAACATAGAACTCTTTGGGCAACTACTCACGACCATACAGGCGTCACCCTGCGACAAGTCGCCGAAAGAAATCGCTTAAGTGGGACAGGCCCTCAAGTTTCAGATTTCCATGTTCAATGGCATCATCCCACAGGTCTGACGCTCACTGAAGTGCCTCCAAAAGCAATGACTCCAATCAGCAGAAATTCCCTCATTGTCTTCCAAAGGAAGAGGACTTTCTAACTTTACTCATGTCGAGAAAAGGGGAGATGCAGCGAGACCTGGGTGTCATGGTACACCAGTCATTGAAAGTAGGCATGCAGGTGCAGCAGGCAGTGAAAAAAGCGAATGGTATGTTAGCTTTCATAGCAAAAGGATTTGAGTACAGGAGCAGGGAGGTTCTACTTCAGTTGTACAGGGTCTTGGTGAGACCACACCTGGAGTATTGCGTACAGTTTTGGTCTCCAAATCTGAGGAAGGACATTTATTGCCATAGAGGGAGTGCAGCAGAAAGGTTCACCAGACTGATTCCTGGGATGTCAGGACTGTCTTATGAAGAAAGACTGGATAGACTCGGTTTATACTCTCTGGAATTTAGGAGATTGAGAGGGGATCTTATAGAAACATACAAAATTCTTAAGGGGTTGGACAGGCTAGATGCAGGAAGATTGTTCCCGATGTTGGGGAAGTCCAGGACAAGGGGTCACAGCTTAAGGATAGGGGGGAAGTCCTTTAGGACCGAGATGAGAAAGACTTTTTTCACACAGAGAGTGGTGAGTCTCTGGAACTCTCTGCCACAGAAGGTAGTTGAGGCCAGTTCATTGGCTGTATTTAAGAGTGAGTTGGATGTGGCCCTTGTGGCTAAGGGGATCAGAGGGTATGGAGAGAAGGCAGGTACGGGATACTGAGTTGGATGATCAGCCATGATCATATTGAATGGCGGTGCAGGCTCGAAGGGCTGAATGGCCTACTCCTGCACCTAATTTCTATGTTTCTATGTTTCTATGAGAGAAAAAAAAAATTCTTATGCAAAGATGCTTTCTATTGAAAACATATTACACGATTACTGAATACAATCGCTTTTAGACTCCCTGCTGCTGAAGTGAAATAATAATCTTCCATCAGTTTGATCCAATTATAAAGTGTGAAAGAAGAAAACAATGACTAAAAACTATTATGCTATTTTACATTTTAACAATTGTCTACCTGGACAATTTGTATAGCCTGTGATGGAATGATAGCTCTAATGCACCAAGGAAAAAGGTTAACAAATATCATGAAAGGTAATAAAATATGCTGCAGCAAACTGCATTGCGGATATGAAGAAAGAAATTTGGTTATACATAGGCAAAGTAAGATTGAAAATATTCTCGTGATACAACATGAAGATCAAATCGTTTTGAAATAACACTTAAGCGACCTTTACAGGCGACCGCTGGCACGCATGATAGGTCGCCAAAATATTCAACGTTAAAAATTCAGCGGCGACCAGAAAGACACTACGACTCTTTGGAGACCTCTCAAGACCATAGGAGACCTCTCACCACCATGCAGCCTGTTTGGTCGTGAGAGGTCCCCTATGGTCGTGAGAGGTCTCCAAAGAGTTGTAACGTCTTTCTGGTCGCCGCTGAATTTTCAACATGTTGAACATTTCAGCGACCTATCACGGGTGCGGGCAGTCGCCTGTAAAGGTTGCGTAAGTGGGACAGGCCCTTTAGCTTACTTAGCCTAACAATGAACAAAAATGGCTTCCATTAAAAAGGAAGCCCACCTTCACCAGAGCTGAAATGATTGGCTCCATTTTACTTCGGAGTCACGTGAGTGACTTCGTGAAGAACCCGCCATGCACGCCTGCGCAGCATATCGTCGCGCCCATCTGCAGCGGCAGCTGGGGGGGGGGGGAGTGCGCTCTCCCCACCGGCCTCTTCACAAGACCGGCAGGTAAGTATTACCTTCCTTTACAGCATAGACAAGGGCCGCAGGACGACGCTGTCGGGGAGCTGAGTTGAGCTGCGGCCAGCCGACGGCCTTGTCCCCGGAGCTGCACGGAACGCCGGCAGCTTCAGGAATGCGGAAGTCGGGCACGGAGCTGAGCTGCGGCCAGCCGACGGCCCTTGTCCCCGGAGCTGCACGGAACGCCGGCAGCTTTACCGCAACGGTGGGGGCAGGAATGCAGAGTCGGGCGCGGAGCTGAGCTGCGGCCAGCCGACGGCCCTTGTCCCCGGAGCTGCACGGAACGCCGGCAGCTTTATCGCAACGGTGGGGGCTGGAATGCAGAGTCGGGCGCTCCCGCTAATACAGGGGCCGACTCACCCGAATGGGTTACCGCTATGGAGCTGCAAGCAACAGGTCCAGACTCTGAGCCCCCCGTCCCCCAAGAGAATAAGGGGGGATACAGGTACGTGGCAAGGGGTCTTGTTTTTTCTTTTACAGGAAACCTCTCCCCGAGCTCCAGTAGACCCGAGGGGGCTGGGCCGGGGGACAGCCGCACGACAGGGGAGCCCTGCAAAGTGCATTGCGTACCGCAGCCAGGGATATCTGCCATCGTGCAGCCCGGGCATAACACTGCTGCGTCGTGTAGGCCTGCTGGAGCAGATACCGCCGACAACACACCCCGTCAGGCTGCGGTCAAGGGCGGAGGTGGCAGCAGGAAGCGGTCGGTCAGCTCAGCGCTGCGAGCGGCCGACCATGCCGGCGCCGAGTCAACTCACCTGCCTCCTTATCTGCCAGGTGGGCCGCCACAGTCTGGGAGAAGACAGACTAGCGGAGAGTCCGTGCGGGAGTCGTATGACCCTACTTGGGCTGTAGGTCACGACAACCTGCCATTGGACCATAGACCCTAAGGGGGTGAGGTCCGATGGTGGAAGCCCCAGTGAATTCGCAGGGCCTGGGGAAGTCGGCTTGTCCGCTGCATATAGCAGGGACGGTCGCATTGAGCGGTTGGAGCTCTTAAATGGTCCAACATCTCCAGCGGGACCGAGAACGTGAAGAACGGCATCCACTAGCCGTGCAAGGACTCCGCTCAGCTCCTCATTGTCTCCAGCCAGAAGCATTAATGATTGCCCAGCTGCTGAGTTTTTTTTTTTTTTTTTTTTTTTAATAATTTTTTTTATTATAGAAACAATATATACAGAGTACACTCTTATACGGCATTGAAAATTATATAATATACAAAGTTATATAATATTGATTATCAATTGATTCTGTTTGTGTTAATTGTAATGTTATCCATTATACATTTCCTGGTTATTTATTTTGTATAATTGGGAGTGTATGTAGTATATTCCTAAAATAAGCAATATACTCACACTTCTCATACCACACATATTTCTTCTAATTACCAAATACAAATCCCCCCTAATATAACTACATAATACCCCAATCTTAACCAAACTTCTATGATATTCATGATATTTTCATAATATTAAGAGTGTTTGTATTATTATTAACTTTATATTTCAAAATTATTATATAGTTGAAAATGCATAATTTTATATAATTACAAATTTAAGACATCTATAATATTTTCATACAACTAATAATAGGTTGTATTCATACTAATATTAAGAATATATGTAATATGTTTCTATACTTTTTTTCCCTACTTAAAGATAGAAAGATAGAGATAGAAAGTAGAAAATAGAAAAGAAAATGTGAAAAGTTTGATGGAGATTAAAATATTACTAAATAATCCATTCTTGGAGATACATTCATGATTTATTTATATGTATTTCTTCATCCATTCAGATATTCAGGCCTCAGTCAAGTCCCCGCGCCGAACCATTATGACCCTGTAAATATTTAATGTATGGAGACCAAATCCCTTTGAAGAGATCTAACCTATCCATAAGGACAAGTCTCAATCTCTCCAAGTGAAGTGTCTCCGACATTTCTGTATTCCACATTTTAATTGTTGGGGATGCAGCTGCTGAGTTTGACGACGACCAGGGACAGCCAGTGACCGCTGAACCAGAGCATGAGGAGGATGCTGAATGTGGTGAGTGAAGTTGCCGTTTCTACCCAGACAGGTGAACCCTGCACCACGAATTGGCGGGCACCATTGATTGCCTACGTATGCACCAACTCTGGAGTCAGATTCTCAATAATACCTTGGAGAAAGGTTCTCCACGGGCATAACGGCGTTCTGGAAAACCCTGATCGGGGATAATGTGTCCAGTAAATAGCATGATGCACTGGCACTCCTATGCAACGCCCAGTATGAGATATATTGCCTGCGTAAGAGCTCCATATAGCCCACACTAAACCCCAAATTCGCGGGGTTGTGCCGACCATTACCGCTCCACCGCCGCATCAGTTGCTTGGAGACCTGTACAAAACAGGTGAAGGGACTGGACAAAGGAGGCCAAAACAGTGGGCCTCATGAAAACTCCATCGGTCAGAGTTCACCCATATCACCGGCAACAGCCTAATACAACCAGTGAACCAAGGCTGCCGAATAGGGCACAAAGATTCTACCTACCTCCATCTCAATAAATACAACGACCATTTAGGGCAAGGCCAACAGCGGCCTGCATGGGAAATGCGGCCGCCGGGCCGTCAACCTCCATAACGTCCACCCGAAGCACCGTATGTATGGAACCGCCGTTCACTATGGAGGTAAGGGGGTCTGGCTCCTCTCACGCCGTAGTATCCCTCCTGTACGAATAGGTGGGCGATTGCGGGCGGCCTTGGACATATGGGGAAAACTGTAACCACAGATGAGTTTATTTTACAAAGTGTTCAAGGGTATATAATTCGTGGGAGGTATAGATTCCCATACCCAGCATTCGCCTCGTAGGAATTTACTCTATCCCGAAAAGAGGTGGAGGCAGGGCATGCTGAAATTATATGGCGAGCAGGGAGAAGTGGTAATTGGCATAACCAAGCATGGACATATTGAGTTATAATCGATTTAGCTGAGTTGAACACTTTTGTACAATATACCCATGTCAAAATGGATGCTTTTGGAACAGCTAGGTGGATGCTTTACTCAGGGTACTTTATGGCATGTATCAGTTTGAAAGAAGCATGCTATAACGGTGCCCATCGCTGAGGCTCACATGGAATTCTGAAGTTGTCTGGAAGGGTGCATTGCCTAATGGAACCATCACAGCTTAGGCTGTTTACCAAGTTGGTATTTACCTGTATTGGCTCTTCTCCGACAACAAGATTATAG